>VCRD01001928.1:6312-78780 GCA_006783055.1 Trinorchestia longiramus
TCTGTCAGCAACATTTCGTTCCGACTTCCGCTTCCTTAGACTATATATAGAGCGGTTTCTTCAGCATGGAGCATTCGTCTCAAAAATTTGTGGTGGTGTGTTTAAATAGCAAATGTAGAACAACGCATATTACAGCCCTGCCCTCACTGCTTGCCTACTGGTTACCCTCTTTGTATCGCTAAGATACTGCTGCTGCAACTCCAACTCCTGGTGGCGACAACTCGTGGGGCCTAAATCACTGTGGACGGAAACCCTGAAGATTTGGCCATTTCCCTTGAGGCCATTACCTTGATGCAGAAATAAAGCTGAGTACTAAAGCTCAATTGGTCTTTCAGTTCTCCTCGAGTGGGTGCTATACCGCAGGCAAATTTCAACTCATATTAAATTGAAGTTCACCGACTGGTTGGCAAAAAAATTCCCGCCTTAACCCAGAAGGTAACATATATTTTCCCTTCTTGTAAATCAAATCAAGCTTATTTCGATTAATCACACAGTACAGTATGATTACGTAGTACATATCTTTGATTTTCAATTCTTAATGCTGACATCTTTAGAATAGTGATGATAATTGCAGCTCCCATCCTCTGTGCGATTTGATGAGCTTGAAAAAGGTCTAACTCAAAGTGACCGACGTCACAGCTGGCAGTGCGTGTATTATGTAAACCGATGATCAGACATTTTTGAACCTGGGTCTTCCGCATCGCAACTATGGATGCTCACCCCTCTACTATTGTGCTAGCAAAGAGGAACAATCATAAACGACACATGTGCTACCTACCATAATGTACCTTCTAACAAGAAATTTCATATATTAATGCATTTGAGATTCTTTGTGTAGCAATTGTACTAATATATTGTTAAAATGCTCCGTTTTTAGCTTAGAGATCTTAAGTTGTTCTAAGCCCTCATGAATACTTATCATATGCATTTAGTACTTTATTACTTTTTGTGTGTTACAGAAATCTTTTTATCTACTTATTTCAAAATAATCGGTTGGTGCAGTTTAATCATATAGACACCCAAAAAACTTCACACACCAAAGTATGTAAATGTTTTGTAATGATAAACCGATATGAAGACTTAGGACTTTAGATATACAACGAATTTTCTCTGGCACACAACATAAGGTGCCAATAACTACTGAAGGAATTTCTTGGAAGTATTTAAAAACTGTACAATTCTTTTTCAAGGTTCAAATAAATTCTGATAATACTTGCTTTGCTGACAAAAATGTATCAATTTTATATTCTTGTTATACCCGAATATATTTTATTTCTTCTTAAGACTATTGTACCATCATGATACCCATAATGGATACAAATGATTATTCGCTGTAATTATCTAAGAGCTGTATTGTTTTACCTATAAACTATTTCTTAGGTCAATTTTTTAAGAGCCATTCAGCGTTATATCTACCACAACACTACTAAACACAGCTGTGGGCATGGATGGACAGGGAATCAACGTGCCCCACTCATTTTAATACTATGGTCGAGTATTTAGCAGCACATGTTTATGATATGCAAATTCCTGGTTCGATTCTTTACGCAACACTTTTATTTTTCTTTCTAACGACGCAGGGGCTACGAATATTATATCCCAACATCCAGCTCATCTAGTGTACGTAACTACTCCAATCTTAAATTGAAACACAAAGAAACGAGAACAGTCCTTGGGAGCATCATCACTCTGAATATTGAAAACATATAGATAATACATATACAGCCTATCATATTGGAAATAAGGTTTATTTTCCGTGTCAAAAGGTTAGCCGGTAGCTGTTAAATAAAATGTTTTCACTATTAAAATTAAATACTATAGCGTAAGTTATTTTAAATTGTGCAAAGAAGTACATTTTTACGTCTGAAATTACATGAAACTCAAATCTGGTACAATTAATCCTGGAGAAATCGCGCTCACCTAATTTTACCATCTAGAGGATACATATTAAGAGCATTGTATTGTGATACTCTTGTTTGTTCTTAATCCTAGTTAAGAAAAATTTGAACCGAAACCCAGGTCGTATGTTGATCACCAACAAATTCAGTTAGAGAATTTTCACTGTTCCCTTTACCACAGGTTGCTGGTTGGAACGAAGGAAACATCATACATAAAAGAAAAAAATTAACATACCCAGAGTCCTGGGGCTACATGGATTAGTGTTCGAAGTCCCAAATAAACACGATAAAGAAGAATTTCAGTTGAAATTTTTGGTCTGGCTAAGGCCGCTTCACAAAAATGCAGAACGACGACGTAAGTTAATGGATTTGGTTTCAAAATACAGCGTATCTCAAAAAAATGTACTCACACTTCGAATGACGAGATCCTTTATTTATGAACATACAGTGAAAAAGAATAGCTTCGAATACAGAAGACAAATGTGATTAAAGAATCATGTTCGAATTGATGATCATTATTGTCCAGACAACGCTGATAACGCACACCAAGGGTGCGTTACATTTACATTTTTTTGAGACACCCTGTACTTATGTGGTATGTTAAATTAATGTACTTCATTTTAAAGTGAATCAAGTGTTAACTAAAGTTTCCTTATTTTATGAATGTGTAATCCATCACAATCATCTAAACTTTTCTTGATTATAAATATGTCGACGTGATCATTGAAATTTTTGATAAATAATTTAATCATCGTGGCCTAGCCTATGAGTCAGCTTTGAAAGGTCGACATTGTGAATATGAAAGGACAATCAGTTGAACAATGTAATAATGTCATTAGAAACAATGTAATAATGTCATTAAAAACAATGGATTCATGTCCATATTTCTAGGGAAAAGTGTGCAAAATATTCCCAAATGTGGGTTTTTGAAAATTAGTTTTTGTCTGGCAAAGAGACTTCAAATTAATTAAGAGCAAAGTAATTTTATCAAAGCATAAAAATAAACTTTGAGGATTGGTTTTATTTAACTATAAATTTTCTTTCATGATATTAAAATTTTGAGCAATTTGTTGTGGCATGAATATTCCTTGATTACAAAGAAAGATATGACTTGAGATGGTGTATATTGTAAAAATAAATCTTCTCAGGTCCTTATTTGTGATGTTTTATTACAAGCAAAAGTTGAAGACCTACTGTATATTAGGGGGAATTGAAGGCTGTTACAAATGCCTCAGCTAAATGCTGGCCCTCAAATCTAAATCTGCTAACTTCTACTGTCTGAGGCTCATAAAGGCTTTACTGAGTTATTTGGTCTTATTTTATTGCACACAATGACAAGGAAGGGCAGTCTTGATTTTACAGCCTTTTTTCACTGAGTTAGTGAAGTTGCATCTTATAGTGATGACTCATAGATAAGAAATATTTTAATTTTTGAAGTGTCTTTAATGGCTAAGATTGTGATGACCGAAAATTTGTAGAAATTTTTTTGAATTCTTGAAATCTCAACTGAAATCATTATTGACTTGAAATTGACAATTTATTCAAAATATTCAAATAGTGGCAGAAATAAAATAAAAATACTCAACAATGTATTTATGCTAAGTCTATATGATTTAAGGCAAACAAATAAGAATATGGTATACAGTAATGAGTATCATCCTGTATCACATTTGCATCTTAACAAACTTTAATAAAAAGACTTGTCAAATTTAATTGAAGCACATCTATGCTGTTAACACAAGAGTTTGTTATGCTCATTCTAGGTCAATGGTACTTGTTACTTTTAAAATGTGTGCTTAGTATTAGACATAGTGTAAATTAATTATTTAATTTTATAATTCACATCATCAGCTGTTCCTTTAATTTTATGAGCCTATTGGCATTGTAAGGTCAGTATCAAATAATTGATCAAATGTTATACTGGCAGACTTTGTTTGATGTGTTTATAAATGATTATTATTTTGCAGGTTACTTGGAGTATTATCAACAAGCATCATTGCTCATATAAGATAAAGTGAGTTAAATTTCTAATTATGCTGCTAAATTTTATGTTATTTTCTATTTCTGTGTCTTTAAATTTTCAATTTTTTTCCTAGTTTTTGTGAAATTCATTTACTAAATGCTATTTGAGTGTCATACTAAAGGAAATGTTGACATGTGTCAATTTCTATCTTAGTTTCAGTTGTATGTGTCATTTCCACTGTAGGGACTTTTATTGGTGGACTAATTTTCTTGATTGCTGCCTTAATATTTTTATAGAAAGCAACACACACATTTCTGAGTAAAATGTGTACACAAAAATCCATCGTTTGCATTCATCAAGGATTTTCCAGTAAGGTTGATGAGCTGGTGAGTCCAGAAGTGATCTGAAGACTCCTGCAGCTGCAGGCACAAATATATTTCAAGGGCATAGTCAACCAATAGAAATTTTTATTTTAAAGTAGTTTTGGCTTACTTATGGTTGAATAATTTTCTAGTAGAAGTATATTAGCATAGTTGAGTCAAGCAACTAATAGGTTTAAGGTGAAGCTATGCATAAATTTATAATTATTAGTAATTTTTCTGATTGTTATGTTGCCTTTTTTGATGGATTCAATAATTTATTACATATTTATTTTCTCTTTTCAAGTAAGATAACTTGAACATAAATTTTCTAGATTTTATGCAGGTAATAAACTTTTATTGCAACTGGAGAAATGTAAAATATATTATTACAATGCCATTTGTAAAATTGTACAACAATGGATTCTATTTTTTGATATTTTACTACAGGAAACTTCTTTGAACACTGAAAAGTTTCTTGAAAAACATGAATTCGCTTCTGATCAAATAGACTGTAAAAAGAGGAATGATCTGAAACTGCTATGGAGGGTATGAGTACACTTTTAAAGAACAATTAATTATTTATGATTCCCAGCTCTGTCTCTGCTTTATTGCTATTATTTTGACTGTAGTGTCACTAATTTACTGTGACACGACTTATGTTATCTTATTGACACAATGTTGAGCCATTCCTTTGGACTGATCACTGCTTTCATTAATGTTTCTTTTTTTGTATGACAGGACAGAATCTCAGTGGTTCTGTCGGAACCAATATAATGTGACCGGACTATGCAACAGAAAGTCCTGCCCTTTGGCAAACAGTCGTTATGCCACCATCAGGGAGAAGAAGGGAGTTCTCTACCTTTTCATCAGGGAGCCTGAGAGGTAAAATATAGAAATCTTTTACCTGCTCTCCTGCAACACGTTTCGTCTGGCTGTGCTGTGATTGAAATTCTTTTGTTTAGAATAATAATTTAAGTATATTAATTAGTTTGGTTGTTTTTGATGACTGGTTTTATGGAGGTTTTTGATATTTTGTGGATCTCAATTCAGCTCACTTGTTACAATTTTTGACTGTTCAATTGAAAAAAGAGTTCCTGAATAAATGTGCAGAAGATATATGTACATGTAATACACATTCCCCAGAGGAGCATATTTACAGAAATGTTTCAATTTTTTTCATTGGCTAGGCAATCATCTGGGAGAACCCAAGACTATATATTTTCCCTAGTTAGTCAACGAGTGCAACAGGAGATATAAGTGTGAGGATAAGTCTCTGTTCCTACCTTGGGAGGATAGTGTTTCCTAGTGAAGTTTCTAGCAATTTACCGATGTTTTTCGATACTTTCTGGAAAAATTTCTAATTTTTCTTAAACTTTTTGTTTCTAATGAGAGTAGTTAGTGTATAATGAAACGGTGTGTTTTTAATTCTTTTATTGGATATGCTTCAAATTGAGGTTTTCTCTGAAATACTTCAACAATTTTGCAATACTCTCATAAACCTGTGGAGTATAACTTAATGAAGTTTTGTTAGTGGTGCAGAATTTGGCACAAACTACTTGAAAATTTATTTATGCTGATTTTTGACAAAATGGATTACTATTATGTCCATCACATGTGAAATGTGACCGAAAATGATTAACTCTTATCTTTTTTGTTGCTTTCCGAGACCCTGTGAAATCATTTGAAGTTACGAAGCAGTTTTTTCATGTATCCAGTGGTGATGTCGAGGAATGTGTAGTATGAAGATTTTAATTAAAAGTTAGTATTGTATTATCGATTCTTTTCTATTTTTATATTCCCTTCATTGCAGGCAGAGATTAACCAGGTTTGGGGAACCAGCAGCCTATTAAGTAATGGAAGTGCTGCCTTCTATGGCCTGTTGAGAAAAATGTTGAAAACATGTGAAATTGTTTAAAATACATTTTCTCTGCTTTCTTGTGTTTTCTATGTAGTGTGTTTTACATTTTCATGCAAATTATGAATGTAATTGTCACAATAACTAAAATATCTGCTCTGTAGGACAATGCAAATCTATTGTTTGAGGCCTTCTTGAGGAGTGGACGTTGTTAATGTGGCCTTTACATCAAGAAAGGCTTCCCACCCCTGGATTAGAATATCTTTTTACTTGCATCCTGCCATGAATATAATTTTTTTTAAATGTATTGTGCAGTATACTATTTACAAAGCAGTAACTGGGTTAGCCTAGTAAAGGAGACTATTAATTATTGGGCTGTTAGATTTTAGTGGTGACACGGGCTAGCTACATCTGAGGAACACTAACAACCAACTCACCACTTGGGATCTCGTGCAGGGTGTACACACCCTACAAAGAGTGGATGCGAATCAAACTCTCGAAGACGTTCATCACAGCCCTTCAGCAGATAGAGGACAATCTTGTCTTCTGGCCGAATTATTACAAGCAGAAATGCAGGCAACGCTTGCTGAAAATTACGCAGTACTTGGCGCGTATGCGCAAAATGAAGCTGAACAATACGTAAGTACAGCTGTCAATCTTGGCTTGGTTTTGAAATGGACAAAAGTTATGCGAGATCATTGTTCAAATGTTTCTCTATGGATTGAAATTGTTAGCTTATTTTTTAAATTGTTAAACCTTATTATCTGGTAACAAATCTTGTAATATTTTGCCACTCGTGAAATGTGTGCTGAATGTTAGTGAAAGTTGGTCAAATTTAGTTAGAATTTGATTCTAACAGAAAATTTTTGAATTTGCGTTCATATGCGTCAATTGGAATGAGGCCTACTAGAGATCATATGAATTGTCTCTTTTATATTTCGACGTTTGTATGATGCCGATGTGGTGCTTTTATCTAAGTATGGTGTCGATTTTGCGCAGATAATCTAGGCGGTGAAGCGTCTTATGATTTCACATGCACAGTAATGTTTACCTCTCAGACCTACTTCTTCAGGCCTACATCAATTATTGTTCCCACTTTTGCTATGTCTTCTCAACTGCGTGTGCAGGAAAAAACTTGTGCCAGTCAGGCGTAAGGTAGAGCGTCGTCTGGAAAAGCGTGAGGAGAAGGCTCTCATCGCGGCCAAGCTCGACAACGCCATCGAGAAGCAGCTGCTAGAGCGCCTCAAGGAAGGAACTGTCAGTAGTATACTCCTGCTTCTGTTCTTGTTTTATATTTTGCGACGAGCCTGATTTTCTTCTGCAATAAGATAATACGTTGCCGGTTAACTGAGCTCATATTTACGTCTTTTGAGCGAGAGTTGTGGGACGCGGTGTGGCCTGTTTGCACTCTTGAGAGGTTATCTTAGTTGAGTGTATCTGTGATTTCATTGAGAAAGTGTTTGTTTGAAGGTTGAGTGTCTGTTTGTTCCTGTAATCATTTATTGCTTCAAAACTATATTATAATTTATTTTTCACCCTCAACAAAAATTTGTGATGTTCAGTTTCCTTTACTGAACACGATTCATTTCAATTATTGAATTTGAAAAATGTGCAGGTATTTTTTCATCTGTAGTCTGAACTGTGATTTCCAAGTGATGTGTGGACGTTCAAAACTGTACCTAAGTCAATACAAAGACTGCGTATTGAATATCTGGTAAATTAGTTAGCGTTAGCGGTCTTCTTGTTCTATGCAATATATTGGAGTATATTTCGGGATATAAAGTCTTGTTGCAAAAATAATTCGTCCAAATCAATGGCGATCCCTGAGAACAATCTTCACGACTTCGTAGCAATTAGTGTAGCTGACAACTTGGGAAATTCTTCACATTTCACATGTCCTAAAGAACGGTATATTCCCATTCTTGAATATTACTCACTGATATGGTTTAGAGTTAGGAGACCAATGACAACCATCAACGTGTACATTTTTCCTTCAGTATGAGAGAATCTACAACTTCCCGAAGCACGCGTTTGACGTCCGCCTCAACGAAGAGGAGTTAGAAGAAGAGTTGGAGGAAGACGTGGAGGAGTTGAAGAAGCAACAGCGGCTGGCCGTCAAGGAAGAGGAGGGTGAAGTGGAGGAGGTGCAGGACGAAGAACTCAGAGAGGAACTCGAGCGTGGCATCATGAGGATGCAGGAGAACCAAGAGTCGGTGAGTCCTTTGCTTCCCACTCAGTGCTGATGCTTGTAATCTATTCAGGGAAATTGGGAACATACCGTGAGATGCTGGGAAAGCTTGCCTTTATTAGTTTTTTTGTCATTTTTTGTTAAAAGAACCCCGATTGGTAATTGTTCAATGATTTCAATTGTTAAAGACGTACCATGTTTCCATTCGATTATATTTTTGAATTTATCTCTACTTCAGGAAGAATTGGCCATCTTTTCTCAAATGAGTAACTCAATGAGTTTACTGATTACGTAAAGTGCTGTTTACTGTACTTGGTAGAAATGCGGTTATTTGAAGTAGATTGTCACATCGGGAACAAAATTACACTTAAAACAACTAGCGAGCTCAAAGGCCCCTCTGCCAATCTGTATTTCAAAGTTACTAATTATTACCACTCCCCACAGGATGAAGATAGTGACGAGGCTCAGTACGACTACAGCGATGATGAGAATATCAGTGATGAAGGTGAACTGGCCAGTGCCGAGGATGACGATGATGAAGAAGACGAGGAGGAGGAGGAGGAGGAGACAGGACATGTTGAGTACGTCGCAGACTTCGAAGAGAGTGATGACGAGGAACCTGAGAGAGATATTGAGGTAAGCTTCAATGTTGTTTGTTTTCTTCTCACGGGCTATGAAAGTTCAAGCAATAGTTTGAGGCTATTTATTTCTTGCTAAAATTATTTATTCAAATTTAGTAGGAGAGCACTGATTTGCAAGTTTGTTAATAGAGAAAATCCAGCGACAAAACCGTCCAAGGACTGAAAGGGTATTTCTGTCGATCCTACTCTGTTGTCCCTAGTAAAAGTCTTCAACCGAGGAATTACCAATCCTCGGCCTCTGAACTACACGGTCTTCTCAGAATCTCAGAGAATGCAAGGAAGTTTATTTTTTAATACTCATTTTTAAGTGGAAGCTTGTGGGCAATATGTAATGATAATTGTATTGCTCCGTTATTGTATTACTGCTAGAAAATATGCAGTAAACTCATGTACTCGTATTCATTTTCAGGACCTGCCCGAGAGCATGGCTCCTCCAGCGCGTAAAGCGAAGCCTGGAAGCTCATCTCAGCTCGCTCGGAAGCTGGACACGCTGCTACGCAACGACATGGATTCTGATGATGACATGCGCGCCCAGGACGAGATTAAGCGAGCCAAGTACGCGCCACAGAAAGCTCTCAACCCCGGTGCCAAAGCCACCTTCAGGAAGAAGCTCATCAAACGAAAAATCAGGGCCATTTACGAGAAACAAAAGGCAGAGAAAGAAAAAGTCAAGAGCCAAAAGGTTCGTCGGTCCTAAATCAGCCTTTGCTAAAGGGAAAGAAGACGTTGGAAATAAACTTAATAAAGAGTTTACGAATCCAGAGTGTCCTCGATTTCCTACTGGTCTGTTGTATGCATGAACATTGGAGATCTTGATGTGGAAAATAAGAGCACAATTTCTAATTAATTGAATGCAAGTACAGAAAGAAATGCAGGTATATTTTACATTCACTTCTATGGCCTTGTATTCGAGAGGAATTGTTTGGAATATGTGAAAATATTCACCATTGCTTTTTATGAAATGGGAAACAATAAAAGAACTGTATAGGTTCATTACGAACACATTTGCGCGGCTTAGTAGGAAATAAAAGCAATGGTCAACATTTGTCAGAAAAATGTAAGGCTTTTATAATAAAAAGCAGGGAGCGATTGTAATACTAGGACTGATCTACTCGACAGTACATGAACGACGTCGAAACTCGTAGACTCGCCATGTTTTCTAGATTTTCCTTTGGTCGGCCCAAATTTTTTTTACAGAGCATACTGAGGACCTCGAGAGTTTTGGCGTCCCTAGTGTGTTGAGGCTGTAGTGAATCGCGTGGCTCCACTACAAACGAGTACCGCGACGAGGCTAGCTTTCATCGACCAATGAGCAAACAGGACAAGAAGTGAATCTAGCGACGCGGCTAGGCATCGTTACGATCAGAAGAAGGACATTATCCAATGAGCGGTCACGCTCAGGCAGCAGAGCCCAGCTAACTGTCCTATATAACGAGGCTGCAACGCTCTGCAGGACGGACTCTCTACCAAGCACTTCCAAAGTCATCTCCATCAACAACTCTCATCACCTAAACAACTCAAAGCCAACAACAGAGCAGAGGAAGCAGAAACCAGCTTTCCTGTCTGCGGACAGGATGGGGCTCAAACAACCCATGTATTAACAAGTGCACGTGCTCTAACGCGCCACGCACTCCCACTCTATACGTCCCGGTGCTCTGCTGACAAGATTTCAGTACGACAGTGCTCGACGTCGAGACGTACGTGGCAAAGAACGAAGAACAAAGAACTAACATCATATTCAAATGTCTAGATACAAAGTATTAAACTCATCTTGCCTTTAATTACTTTTTCTCCTATTGGGTTCCTCGACGGTCCCTTACTCCCTCAAGCGCTCGCTCAGAGTAAGATAAAGATATTCAATGTCTGCTCGGAAATAATAGATGTCTGAGGGTTGGGACTGAAGAGTGATTACTAGAGCGATCACTATAAGGCTCTGAATTGTGGGACATTATCGTTTGAAAATTGACGCATAACTTAGTCTTCTTCTTCTTGTTTCACTTTTATTGGAGCTTCGGAAATGAGTCCATGCAGCTCCACGCCTTCAGGGATGTTTTATTGTTATTCTGATGTTTAGCACACAGGCTGAAAGAAGTTACAGAAATTTTATTCTGCGTGGTTCCACTCGAAGAATCCGTTCCCTTCTAAATTTTGCGCCTGTAGTAAGCTGAAGGCAGTAAGACTCCAGATGAGGCTGATGAACACTGGACGGACCACTAATGAACACTGGACGGACCACCAATGAACACTGGACGGACCACTAATGAACACTGGACGGACCACTAATGAACACTGGACGGACCACTAATGAACACTCGTCTAGGGCTTCTCGACCATCTTTGTGTCGTTAACACAGGTTGCCTCTGCTACAGCGCCATGACCTTGAACAGCAAATGTTTTATTTACAGAGAAACTCGTTGACAGGTTGTTTCTGCTACAGCGCCATGACCGCTCACGTTCACCGACGGAGCGACTCCCCGGACACCACAACTCCATAACTTAGTCTCGACTAACATCTTCAGACGCCTGATAGTGTCAGTGGTACTTAGGAGTAATAGTAGGAGGAGTAGTAGTAAATGAAGTTTGATATCGCTGTGGCCTAGACTAGATTGCACTAAAGGTCTTGCAATTCAGAGAACAGTCTGTTATGTTGCTTTAACAGTAAAGCAATATAGCATTCATCAGATTTCATTAAGAGAGTGGGCATGAACTTGAGGTGCATTTCTGTGTGAGTAAAAATTGATCAGAACTTTCAAGACTTAATTCTTTACTGCGTTATATACTGGACATTACACACTTCTTTTGGATGCTAATCTCCTTGAATCGTAATTACTCAATCACTTAAGCATAGCTTAGTTGTGCTTACTATTCAAAAAATTTCGTCGTGAAGTTCCTCGTATGGTACTTCAATTAGCTTATCACTTCATAGCAGCTATTCAATTTTGGTTTATACTGCTAATCCAAGTAAAGTAAAATGAAAGTTTTCTCAACGACAGATAAGTACAGTATTTGATCTGTACCGTTCAGCACAAAATAATTTCGAATTCGAATGCAAGAATTTTTTTGGTCGATGCACATGAAAAGCGGAGCAATGTGAAGTTTACATTATTGGATTTAGTCGTTTGTAGACATCCACGAAAAAAGTGTTCACGCTCAGTTTAGGAATTATTTTGCATTCAATGAGTACTCAGCGTAGAGAAAGACATTCCAAAGACAAATCAGCTCCTTTGTGATACGCTGATGATAAGACGTAGAAAAAATTACCCCTTGGCGTCATGAAGACCATAAATAAGAGCAAGTGAAGGCTAATGTACAGTTTTATACACTTATGAATTAGGACTGATCCAGAGAAATACCTCAGCAATGTGTAAAAAATTTAATGCGAGGAACATAAAACACCATTATTATTTTTGAAACATGTTCGTTACATTCGTTAGTATCAGGTTGGAAAGAAAGTAATGTCGTTTTTCCCGACACATTTATTGTATTGGAATAAAATTTAAGATGCTATTTCTAGTCTTTACAATACCGTCCCTCATTTTCTATGACTTCTCACCTACGATCAACTAGCTTTTTGATGCATTTTTCAAAAAAGTTCATGGATTTCGATGAGATAAACAAATCGATGTCATTTTTTAGTCGTTCACCATTTTAATACATTTCACTGCTTAAGTGATGCTGCAAAGACCTGAAAAGATGGTAATCAAAAAGAGCAATATCAGGTAAATAAGGAAGGTAAGGTAGAGATGAAAGCAAAGATGAACTTGAAAGCAAAGATGAACAGACGGTTAATCATCAGTTTCGTTGAGCATCATTCACCAAATCGTGAGGAACCCATTGTCTAAGTTTTGAAATCTTTCCTAGTGCATGAAAGCATAAAATTATGGTGGTATGAGTTGTATCGAATTTTTGGGTCAATTCTCTGTTGGTTAACTTTGGATTGACTTCAACAGCATCTCTAATGGCTTCTTGATCAATTGATTTTGGTCATCTAGAACGTAGGCTATCCTTGAGGTTAGAATTTCCAGACAAAAACTTTGCAACCCACCGTTGGCATTTTCGATCACTCAACACGTTCCTCCCATAAAC
This sequence comes from Trinorchestia longiramus, assembly GCA_006783055.1. NCBI lineage: Eukaryota > Metazoa > Arthropoda > Malacostraca > Amphipoda > Talitridae > Trinorchestia > Trinorchestia longiramus. Next base: position 19,306 of record VCRD01001928.1, read on the forward strand.
AGTTCGAATGTTTTTTGCAGTTTGTACAGCTGATGTGTGTTTTTTGTACTTATGAAGTGTACAATGTCCCAGATGCTCCTCATTAATATCCATCTCCTGAGAGTTAAACCAGTCAAAATTGATTTAATATTACTAATTATTGTTCCTGATACACTTATTTAGACATTAGAACACCAATTTAGTTGGAAATAATTGAAGGGTGGACAGCACTAGTGGACTACTTGCATTTTTTCACACGGGAAAAAATGCAAGTAGTCCACTAGTGCTGTCCACCCTCCATATAGTAAACTACTGGATCGTAATCGCCTCTGTCAGCGCTGAGTTAGCGACAGCACGGGAGTGGACTACTTGCATTTTTTCCCGTGGATAATATATTATATTTACCACGGGAAAAAATGCAAGTAGTCCACTAGTGCTGTCCACCCTTCAATTAATTGTATAACTCTTAAGAGGCGGCAAAGTAATCAAATAAAAAACGACATTACTTTCTTTCCAACCTGATACATTGTTTGAGCTTGCTGTATCAAAAAGAGAACATTATGATGAACCTTTACGACTCCTCCAACTACCATGATGGCTTCTGCGTGCCAAGCTCAGATCCTACACTGAAATCAGAAGTTAGTAACCGTAGTAGGTTATAACACATTGAGTTGTAAACCTCTATTTTGTTGACAAGGTGATGCTCATAGCATAGATTTGAACTCAAAATATCTCTCATCGAGTGCAAACCTGAAGCTGATATGCAGCTGAAGAAAGGAAAACACATTACTTGTTTCCAGCTATCTATAAAACTGTGTAATCGATAGAGTTTGGTAATTCCTGCAGTAGTCTGGCCTGCTCCTCCACTCACAGGCGCTTGCAGCGTCCGGCTTATGAAACTGATCGCGAGGAAAATGTGCCGCTAAAGTTTTTATTATAAGCGTAAAACACTCAAGTTATTATAGGGCCTCTGCCTGTTATAAATTTCCGTCATAGAATAAAACCGACCTTTATTCATGAAGGACTGGAATTTAGTTATTTTATCAGTCGTATACGTGTTATGACATAGTTTCATCAAGTGGAAATTATGAAGTCTGAGGAATGAGGCAGTTATTCTGAAAAACTGAGTTATTATACAGGGTGGGTAACGAAGTGTTGACTCGTAATTTCCAATTGAATTTACTTATCTTTCAGACCATTATCGTAATTTTCATACCAGTAACAATGCAAACCTTAGTAAGTGTTCATTTAGAGAAATTTTGCCTAAAAATGAACTATGTCGAATTCTGTAGAGATTCAGAATCAAAGTATTAGAATGCTCATGCCAAATTGGATGAACTATAAAACCTCTACCTTAAATGTAATCTGATCAGAGGCTCAGAAGATTATATCGTGGTTGATTGAGACCGGTCGGAGTTGCCCCAAAGTGAGAATACTCCGCTATGCAATATGATAACTTCAAAGCTTGGTTAACACCACCAACAGAAGCCACGATGAATTCGCAACAACAGTTTGAAAAAATTCTCGTCCGAATTCGATGTTATCTGCTCGACGATGAGCAGAACGCTCAGTATAGAGTCTGAAAATATCAGCATCTAAGAAATGTATATGACACTTTGTTGAATAAATATAACAAAACATTATTCCGATTTATCATAGTACACAGTACAATGAATCGGTTTTTTTAAACCTTGACGCTAACATCTTATTGCTAGTGGTGACGCTATAGTAAATCCTTACGCGGTAGATATTCTACATATAGTGGGTGCTGATTAAACACGATTAGTCTCTTTAGGCACTACGAAAAATTACACGTAACAAGGCCCATCTTTGAGTGTAATAAAACGTTAACTTTAGAAGAAGGGTGTCAACTTCGGCGCTGAGCTCATAAATGAATACAGACTAAGATGAGCTGATGCCATGTTTAGAAGTGATGAGAAATTCAGGCGGTCACATTCGTCAATCTTTTCAACTTTATATTCGAAAGCAGAGTACAGGATCAATAAAATTAAGTGCAACCTACATTCAGTAAAAATCACCTACGGTTTTCGTTTCGGTTGGCGTGCCATCTTATAGGCAAAAACTCCCTCGAAATTCACAGAGGCAATGTTCAGAAGTACAATACGGTGCAATGAATTAATTTTCCAGGTTGAAACTTATGGTCATTCAGGTGCTCGAGAATAATTGAACAATTTGACGGTTTGATTTAGTCATTTGAACAATCATGTAAAAAATATTCAGCATACTCAACTGTATGTCAACTCGCATGGAAGCACTCGCATGCATACAACAATTTTTAGCGTTGAATTGTTTTATCGATGAAATATAGGCTTTTGTTCTAACGACCGAGCTTCGACTAAAGATAACTAAAAGCATGTCACTTTCGATTGTCGCAAACGATCGATCCAGATTGGTTCATTCACGCGCTGTAAAACGCGGCCTCCTGCCTTTGACTGAGTTCGAAGAGGACCAATCTCCCCAACGAATATCTTTATCGAAATGCCGTTTAAATGCCGTCGAATTGCACCTACGCGACTTTGAACTATTGACTAGCATTCTGTAAGCTAATTTCATTTTTAAAGCATTATCAATATCTTCACGTTTTCTTTTACAGTACACGGTTAATAGTCCATTTATTTTTACGGAAAACAAATGGAACTTTTATGAGGTGGGGCTACCAAGTTTCTTATTTTCCAGAGGCTAAAAATATTTTCCTTACAGTTGTGGTGCTTCTGTTCCAAGTTGGAACAATATCACACGTGAAATTCAAATTGCAATGATGTTGTAGCTTAGTAGCTGCTGTGACCATCTAAGTCTAATTGTAGCATCATAAATAAAATACAAAATTTCCTTGAACTCGTCAACGATTACGTGTTACTGCTATGTCAAGGTTATTGATTTTTATTATTAATAAACCAATCGATGTCAACATTTTAGGCATAGAATTATTCAGATGAATACAGAATGCTTGATAAGAACGTTGAGTCTCCCTAAAGGTCAGTATGCTGCAATTCAAACTTAATGAAGCGCATTGAAGTACTAATTATTCAAGCAGTCCAAACTACTTCCACAAGATCATAGTGTAAGAGATACTGGTAAAAACAGGTTTCTGCAGAATTATCTAAGTCAAATGTATCTGCAAGAGCAAGATAATTTTAGGGTCAATAGTGAGACTGGTGCTATAACATAATCGGAAATTGCTGAAGCAAAATATAGTTGTGAAGAAAAACTCGTTACAAAAAATGTTTTGTCCTAATTTAGATCCATTGTGGTTAACCTGCAATGTTCTTGTAGTCTTTATATCCTACATTATTATATATTATCGTCATAATGAACGGAGGTCACGAATAATTCAATAAAAAATTGTGACCAGATAACGATCGCTTCTATAATTGATGTATGCAGCAAGGAAAGACCGTGTCAGAGCTGTCACGCGGTCGCAGGGCAGCAGGGGAGGGAGGCCAATAAGATTAAGTGTGGAACATCCACGTATTTATTGGCCCACTAGCAGATTTATATACATACATATTTTATTAGAGTTATGAGCTGGACGATGCTAAGGTACTTTGTATTCTAACACTAGTGAGTGACTATGAATCTATATTTTTGAACAAAAACATTTAAAAATTCGAAAAGTTTATGTGTGATATTCTACACTTAGCAGCTTTTTCATTACGAAAATACTGCTGCCAATAAATCTGCTGTAATCTTGTCGGGCTTCTTGTTCTGAAATTTTGTAAAGCATTTCTTGTAAATTGCTTACTAAGTCCTGCATTCAGGCAGCTCAATAAATTAATGGGTTAAAAATCTCACAGGATTCAATCGTAGAACAAGACTTTACGTTTACGTGGCACAAAACTACGCCTCCTGTTTATGACACTTGAGACTTCCAAGAAGCGAATGTAAGTATAGGAGAAGGCTTAACAAAAAACTCCAGGATAAAAAATAATGATTTCAACAATATATTGATTCAAAAGAGTACGCCCAGCATTAACAGCTCAACGATAGTCAAATGAAGGAAATTTGGCCAAGAACTTCAAGTATTCGTCGATGATGATACTTCTCTCTTCAACCGCTCCTGTCCACTGGAAATTCACCCTATCGCCAAGCGGTCGTAAGGCGCGCCCCGACGACCTTTGTTCTGTTGAGCCTGATTCAAAGAAATTGGGAAATTTCTGGGCATAACTTTATCCTGCGTGCAAAACAAAGGGCTCCATTTGTTCATCGTCGGGGATTTTTGGGCTATTGACCGAGCCAATTAGAACGACTGATGGGCAGATTGCAGCATGATTACGTTGGAGGCATGAGGAGCGTGCTTGTTACGCATGAATGTTATTTAACACGTTGCCTGCGATTGCCTAGCTGGTGCAAATCTTTACTTTGTACACACAGTCACTAGAAAGCCTTGAAAAAATTATAGAACCTAACCTGAGCGACCCACCGGCGGGTCGTATCGCACTCAACGTGTTAAGATCATTATTGTCAGCTGTGCTTTAAAATTTCAGCTCTTTCTCCGAGAGAAAAATACAGCATTGTTTGATATTAGCCTCGTTTTCAATAACTAAAGAAGGGGGATTTTCGCTCACTTTTCATTGATGTCTATTGGACAGTACGAGTCCAATAAGCATCCATTTGTGGTCTTAAAGTATATTAACAATATGTAAATATATACAAATACATACCTCTCATAGATTCTAAGATATTTCTGTCAGCTCATGAACAAGAAATTAATTTGTTAAGAAGAGAACTTTTCTCAGACCATGATACCACACTTTTCTTGACGTATTTTCTCTAATATGTTATTAGATACTCTATGTAGTCGATTAGGAGTCAGCCGTTAACTCATCATTGATATGTAACCATGAAACCTTTCCCGAATTGCTAATAAAGCAATATCATGAAGGTAAAATTTGAGCAGAATTCAAATAGTATTTCTTGTGCTCTCGTGCGCTTTCATCTATACGGAGCACAAGCTTCAACGTATATCTCAAATACTAAAATACAGGTTCGAAGCTTATCAAACACAAAAAATAATTATGCAGTGAAGGTGGGCGAAGCTTCACTTCATGTGTTTCTGAGCTTGATTTTCGATGTGCCGATGACTTAGGAATTACTCCGAATTGTTTCTTCGTCGCGTTATATGCAATAGCAGAATAGAATAAGGCAATAGAAACGATCTTTTTGGCCCATTCATGGGTTAATACGCAAGTCACATACCGTAGGAAAACAAGTCCCATGCCGTAGATACCCAAGTCCCATGCCGTAGGTACCCAAGTCCCATGCCATTGATACCCAAGTCCTACGCCCGAGTAGCAGCACATATGCCCATTTTCAAAGTTCATGAAAGCAGATATTAAATTTCCATACTCAAAAACTTCTTGAGAAGAGGATGTACTTCTAATGTTATACATTTATGCTGAGGATCTTTTTTTAATTTGAATTCTCATATCCAAGCTAGATGCTTAGATTTACCGATGAAGGTAAACAACTAAGACCTATGATATAAGTTTGCAGAGTATATTTAAGTCCTATTTTGAACAAAGTTCCCTGAATTGTGAAACCTATGCCTAATATTTCCACTTCTTACGAGAAACTAATATTACATGTAGCATAAGAAACCTTGCCATTTTTCAAGCACAGTAGATATTTGTGAAACTTTGACAGATTTATAGAAGTATGTAAAAAGTAGGATTTTCTGAGAACGTGATGCGTTAAAAAACGTGATTCCCGAATTATTGACGATCCCGAATTATCTCTGAATTATTGACGATTGCTTTAGACTGTAACACAAACTAGATGAACTAGAGGAGCTCAACTCTTGAGGGCTGCCTCTGACTGGCAGGCTGCAGGAATGTTGGGGCTGCGTTCTGACTGGCAGGCTGCAGAAATGTTGGGGCTGCGTTCTGACTGGCAGGCTGCAGGAATGTTGGGGTTGCGTTCTGACTGGCAGGCTGCAGGAATGTTGGAGCTGCCTCTGACTGGCAGGCTGCAGGAATGTTGGGACTGCGTTCTGATGGCAGGCTGCAGGAATGTTGGGCTGCGTTCTGACTGGCAGGCTGCAGGAATGTTGGGCTGCGTTCTGACTGGCAGGCTGCAGGAATGTTGGGGCTGCTAACTGGCTAAAATGTCCCGTTCAGAACGATAATAACTAATGTTCGCACAGCGTTCATAAAAACTATTACTGAGAAACTTCAAGACATCTCAAGCTATGAACTTTTTTCCCGTTAAAATTGCCGCAACTTGGAACCAGCTGCCAGAAAACATAGTTTCTGCTGGCACTGTGAACACATTCAAAAATCGGCTCGATAAATTTTGGATTACGAACCCCCCCAGTACTACATCCTACTAACTATGTCCCTAACTCCGTAAGGTTAATGTATGATTGAGATAAATGCTCGTGACATAAACGCCTGTGCGTGAGTGATATGTGTGCACACGACTAAATTGACTTACGTGGGTAAGGTATACGTGCATGACTGATGGATTTACTTTTAGACGGCATGGGACTTCGGTATTGAACCAAGAATGGGCCAAACGGCTCGTTCCTATTGCCTTATTCTATTCTATTCTATTCTATTCTATTCTATTCTATTCTAAACGAGCTGGGTTTAGAATAAAATAATTTTGAAAGAAATATTATGTAATTCAATCTGATAATAAACTTTCCTGTCATTGGTCTAATGTTGGAATACTGGGTGCAGCAACATAACCTCTTTTTTTTAAACAAAACGCTTTAACACGTTGCCTGCGATTGCCTAGCTGGTGCAAATCTTTACTTTGTACACACAGTCACTAGAAAGCCTTGAAAAAATTATAGAACCTAACCTGAGCGACCCACCGGCGGGTCGTATCGCACTCAACGTGTTAAAAAAAGAGTTCTGTTGCCGTACTCGGTATTTTTATGTTTTAATGAAAGAAAAACAAACACTTGCACATTACTTGCATGTCCCTTTAAGTGTAATTATATTGTTACCATTGAATTTTCTTATTTTTAAGAATTTTGGCTGGCAACCTTCACGCATTCAACGCAACTAATGAGGAATGTTAAATGTGAGTCATAGGGGGAGTTGTGTAGAAGTTGTGGTACCGGGACATTGTCTACTAAATACGACTATAATAGATATGGATAGTTTAATAAAGTGACAGATACAATTATGGTTCTTCAGTATGAATTTTGATCACGAATACAAGAACGAGTCCTGGTAACGAGAAACTACAGAGTTGAGTGAGTGGCATTTACTAACACTGTGCCAGTCAGAGCTACTGTACGAAATAACTGTATGATATATGTATATATATATATCTATATGTATACACATATACATATATATATATATATTTTCATAGGAATAGCAGAGTCATTGTTAAGCTAAATGAGCTTTAAGAAAAAACAGTCACGCCAACTTCGCGGATTGTGCTCTTTTGAGCAGTTTAAGCAGACCAGACCAGGGGAATCAGACCACACAAGGGGAAGCAGACTACACAAGGGGAAGCAGACCACACAAGAGGAAGCAGACTACACAAGGGGAAGCAGACCACACAAGGGGAAGCAGATTACACGCGTAGAAGCAGACTACACACGTGGAAGCAGACCATACAAGTGGAATCAGACCACACAAGGGGAAGCAGACTACACACGTGGAAGCAGACCACACTAGTGGGAGCAGACCACACAAGGGGAAGCAGACTACTCACGTGGAAGCAGACTATACACTTGGAAGCAGACCACGCAAGTGGAAGCAGACCACGTAAGTGAAAGTAGACCCACAAGTGGAAGCAGGCCACACAAGTGGAAGCAGACCCCAGAAGTGGAAGCAGACCACGCAAGTGGAAGCAGACCACGCAAGTGGAAGCAGACCACACAAGTGGAAGCAGACCACACAAGTGAAAGCAGAACACACAAGTGGAAGCAGACCACACAAGTGAAAGCAGGCCACGCAAGTGGAAGCAGACTATACAAAGGGAAACAGACCACGCAAGTGGAAACAGACCACACAAGTGAAAGCCAATCACATAAGTGGAAACAGACCACACAAGCAAAAGCCGATCACACTAGTGGAAACAGAGGACACAAGTGGAAACAGACCACACAAGTGGAAGCATACCACGTAAGTTAGAACAGGCCACATACCGCATTAAATTTGGCCTTTACCCTGTTTCTGACCGCACAAAGCTGACCGATGCTACTTCCGGCTGCACATCGTTATTTCTGTACTATAGTACTGAGTAATTAAAGTAAGTATTTCCTAAAATGCAATACTATGATTAGTTTAATACGAGTGCACAGTAATAGAAAGTTCGATTCGGATTTTATTGGGGGACAGTAATGCAGCTTTAACCGGCATCTGTTCAAATCCACTTTACAGAAGCTGGGGGTAATCCTACAGTCAAGCGTGCTGTTCCGGAAATGTGAGCAGCCTACGCCGTCGGTTTGGTTCTACATGGATGATGGTTTAAATCACGGAGAGGCTGCATTCCGTTATCCTCAATGGTGGATTCCTGTTATAAACTAACAGGCGTGCTTTGTGTATAAGGATATGAGGAAATTTGTGTCGAAGATTAACATATTTTAGAGCGTTTCCGCGTGGTGCATCATCAGTAAGATTAGTTTTAAATTGTTCATGTATTTAAGCATTTTCAAGCTTAAAAACCAATTGAATCTTTTACGAAACGTTAAATTATTTGACTTTTTGGATTCATACTGCCTAAGCTCATCTGCAATTCAAATTTGGCTCTCTCTTTAAATAAAAAGTCTTTAGGGATTTATTTTAACGTAAAAATTTTACTCAAGCATTTCATTTTGAAGTCCTGCTTTGCCCCAAGTGCTAGGCATGATGTGTGACTTCACTGGAGAAGTTGTATCCATTCACTAGCGCCGTGTGACTGCACTGCAGTGAAGTTGCATCCAGTCGCTGAGCGCAGTGTGACCGCACTGAGCGCAGTGTGACTGCCCCTTCAATCCAGTTACATAGCGCAGTGTGACTGCACTGAGCGTAGTGTGACTGCACTGAGCGTAGTGTGACTGCACTGAGCGCAGTGTGACTGCACTGCAGTGAAGATGTATCCAGTCACTGAGCGTAGTGTTACTGCACTGAGCGTAGTGTGACTTCATCCACGTGAGGAATTTTAGGCACTGTCTCATTTTAAAATAAAAAGTGCTATCAGTCCTGGAGTGGTATTTCTTCTAGACCCAAATAAATAAGTGTGCAAACACCTGTTACTCAATTTATTTAGCACGAGTAAATGTTTTTCCTATTTGTTCTGAGATCCACCTACATATGATACGACTAGATCAGACTGCCGCTAGATGACAGAAGTTTGGTTCTCAAGATTTTATATTTCATTTGATTTTATTTAATTTTCTAGCCCCTTCTAACAATTATAAATTGGAATCAAAGTTTTCTGAGTCAATTTGGTTTTCTCATATATAAACCTTTGACCAGTCATCGGTTGAAGAAATTTGTAAAACAAGACACCAGCACGAAAATTTCGAATAATTTTCATTTCCAACTTTCCATCATTGTCAATAGGTTGACATAGATCAATGAAAAATTTTACTGCCTCGTAACTTAATGTTCTAAAGCCCAATTGGTGCGTTTTAAACTACATTTTCATCATTAATTTATTTACATAATTTTTTATAATTTATTATTAGTTTCTTTTTCAAGAGCTCTTGGTAGGTGCAATGACCGCCATGTCAACCTCTTACTTAGAAATACATCTTTACTTTTGAAGTTTGCCCCGCATTCATTTTGGCCATGAATGTCCATTTCTTCGTTTTCAAAAGTTATGTAGGAATAGTTTCTGATTTTTTGTTATTGAAAAGTTCTTGTTCGTTTTCCCAGGTTTTGATGTTATTTTCAACGAGAAGCAAGCTTTCTACGTATAGCCTCGATAAAATCTGGAAAATTTTCTGGGAAAAAATGATGATTGGTAACCAACGAGGATTGTAGGAGAAAACGCTGCTATGGCTGGAGTTTCTGGCTGTCACAAAGTATTCAAATAGTCACCACGAACTCAGGCGCTCTGCTCATAAAACAAACAAAGGAAAATTTGGCTGCACACTCAATAGCTGCTGAGCATGACTGTAGTCGGATAAGAAGCGGACCAGCAGCAACCCCAGCGGTTCTCGGACTTTACCGTTTCTCTTTGCTTGAAAACCGGGGCATATTTTTTTTGGAGCTCATTATGTAGGATTTAGAGCTCAGTTGAAAGTATGCCAACGTATTAGCAATTGTTTTTACCACACAGTGATTTAGTATCAGAGGTACCCTTAGCTGAACAGCGTGCAGAATATTGGAGTTCATTCCGAGTATGTTAATTAAGAACATTTTTGCACAAGTTTCTCGAAATATCTGGCCATTCCGCTCTCTGGTGTTCCCAGGCCCATGCTCAGGCTCTAAGTGATTCCAATATAGGCATTCCTGACATTCCAGCCGCGCCTGCTCTCATCCTCTCGAGTAGCAAACCTTGCTCTGGTCTCGCCTTCTCAGTTTCAATCATTACGATGTTTGTGCTTTTATGAGCTTCCATCACTGGGCGAAGTAACCCCAAAAATGATTTGCTCATTGTGTAGTGGTAGAATAACTTCGAAAAGAGCAAGGACGACGTCTTCGAAGCTATAATCCTAAGACATGTTCGATTGCGACAGCAACTGTTCAGCGTGAACAGTGCAGAGAATCTTGAACTACTACAAAGCCACGACCAAACTTGCTCCCTCTGATCTCTTCAGGTATTCCTTGATTAGGCTCGACATCTGCGCTCTCGCTTGCCTCTGCCATTCAATTTGGTGCAATGGCTGGCAGCATTAGGCGCTCATTCGGCACTGCGCCTTGACTGCAAGGCTGAGTTTCATGCGTTGCTGTTCGCTCTAGCTGAGGCAGTTTCTCTGCCAGGGAATGTTGCACATGGTCACGACATGGGTGAGTGTTCATTATAGTGACGAACAGAACGTCTATTTCTTATATCTTTGTATTACTAAGGTATCGTTCCATATTTTAGCGAGTGAAAATAAATTTTATCGAAATAATGTTTTTATAGATTCTGTATAAGAAAATTAAATTGGCGGGTATAGCTATTATCAATGAAATAATTCAGGCTGAGCACACAACGCCACATGGACCCTGAAGTCCAAATGTTAGCTCAATATTTTACTGGCTATCTGACTCGGGCTCCGACTCAGAGCCATGTGATTTTCTCTTATGGGATTTTGCTCTCTGTGGCCAACCGAATGGTTTAATTTCTGATTTTATACTTTTCTGTAAAATGAACATCTTTTGAGAATGTAAGGGCCACAGCTTGCTACACGACCTGCCGTGGCCTGGTAAGTAACTACGCTAATTTATCTTACTAAAACAAAGTAGTTTAATTCAAACACGTTTGAATTGTACGAAACCATAAGAAGAGGTATTATAGAAAAATAATTATTGCTTTGTTTGAATAATTCTTTCTAAAGTATCTAAAGCAAAGTTGCTACGGCCCTCAAGTATCCAGCGTCTAGACATCGTGCATGAATTCTTTACTCATTACTAAATCTTACATTGTCTTGTTTTCGTCGTCGCAATTGTAGTGGAATTACCTTTTCGTTACTAGTTGCTGTCCGCTGAGGTTCCTTGAGAATAAATGAATTCAATTAACGAATAATTCAAGTTTTGAAGTTCATTTTTTTAACTTAGGTACACAGGAAGAAGTTTTTACTTTTCATGAGTGTTGTTTACAGTAGGCATGACGAATCAGACACTATGACGCTAGCTTCAGCCGATATGGGAGAACAAGACCCAGTGATAAATGCCATTAAGCTCAGTTGTGTAAATCTCATAGTCCTGAATGTAGGTATAGTTGATTTTTGGTTTCATAAACTGTAGTAAACTCTTAATGAACTATAGTGACATCAGTGAGTCAATTTAATCATTGATCGTAGTTAGTTTTTAAGGTCACTTCATATGATTTACTGTCTTTCCACCATGCAAATTTCCAAAAATGTCAAAGCTTTACTCATGAATGTGCCAACTAGAATGTGTATTTTTATATTACAGAAGAGGTAACGGCCTAATAAAATACAAAACAAATTGTGTACCACCAATCTCGGTCTCAAGGACGTTCGGTCAGCAATTTTTTCCCCAAGGGCATTACTGCGTAAACAAGAAACGAACTTCTTCAGTACGAACTTTAAAAAGAATTTTACTCCCGAAGACAATAGAGCGCCCTTAAGATTGTCTGTTTTTACTCGCCATGACCACGGATTGCATTGCAAGGACAGTGTCTCTCGGCTTCTTCTATTCTTCGTCAACCATTCCATGTCACAATTGTTCATATTGCAAAACTTAGAATCATTTTCTGAATACCAATTTTACGTCATCTACAACACAATTTCTGTGATTTTTGAGCCTAGCAGTTTCATTGATTAATAGAAATTTCCCTTCTTGAAATATTACGTGTAATTAAACAAAATGTTATTTGTATTCACACGACCACTTTTTCTATGTACGAGTTCACGGTTATCCGGACATTCACGACACCGAGTACAGAGATCAAACGACGGAATTTTTAGCAATATTTGTTGTCGCTCAATGAATTTCAAGACGAACCTCTCTTTGGTGACTGAAATCCAACATCTGTGATGTAAAAATGAAGTAGTTTTTCTCTGAAATAAAGTTGAGATACTAACAATATTATTACGTCAGAAATCAAAGTCGTCGACCTCATGTGAAGTAATTCTATTTTACGCTTGATTATTTCAAAATAATTTTAATGCTTTCGCTGGGTTTTTGAGTTTTTAACTATAGGGAATTTATTGAATAAATGCATTTTCTTGAGCTTCAATTTTTAATCAAAAATAGTCTGCAGGCTGCCATAATTCTACCTCAGACGAGCGTTTTACTACATCGTTGCAACACATGCAGTGTTCTCAACCGCTGGTATGTGCATGAAAATATCAAAATATCGATTGAATTCCTCCATCGTTTATATCAAGTGCGACCTTGCCATTTGTATGAACATATTTAGCTTATCGAGTATGAACATATTTATTCATTACGGCAAACTGTTGGACATTGTGAAATAATTATGCTTCGATGGCACGTTTGAAGATTCTTACTAATTTTCTTACCAGAAGGTAACATATGACTAAAACTTGGGCATTCCAGTGATTGCTAAATGAAAGCCAAGAAAAGGCGAAAGTTAGTTCGAGAGGCCTGAGTCTTTCACCGAGCGACAAGCGTCGTTTTCTAGGCAACTTTATCCAATTGCAGCAGATGAGCTTTGACTGAAGACTTGGGAGATGAAGCCTGCGGCACTTCTCCTGGACAAATTTCAGACTTTTCTTGCAGAGGTAATTAACGTATGAGAGGGGAACAGGCTTGTGTTGTGTGTATACCTCTATTTATTACGGACTTTATTAGTTGGATATCGCGATTAGTTACAGGCAAAATATAATTGAAGGATGGATGAAAATAAGATTCCATATGCCTGCATCTAAATCCGACAAGGGTACGAAACAAAGAGGTAATTTAATCTCAACCTGTGAATCCTCTAAGTATATCGTACATCGAACCCAACATACGAATGTTGCGTGATAATCAGACTCGAACTGTACCGAAGAAATGAAGACAAAGCCTCAATGCAAAGTTGCACCTTTCAGCAAAAGAGCTCCTCTTAATACTTTTAAAACAGAATTCCTCATTTTGACATTACGCTGACAAAACTTCTCACACGAAGGGGACTTTGAGAGATTAGAATCAAACTGTTTCTAGCTAAATTCGATATGAAAATTTATTTCTGATATAAGAAGTAACGAATTTGTAATATTGTGGTTATTTAACGGGTTACTTATTTGCATCACAGTTGCAAGGAAAAAGAAACATTTCGTTTTCTTTTCATTTACAGCATAAATGCTACAAAAACGAGTATAAGGCCTGCATAGCTCGATGGCATCACATTTTTAGGCGTAAAGGTGATCTTAGTTTGCGGAATCAAATTTTTCCTGATTGATTGGTATTTAACTTTAGCAGTAGTGCTGCCATTCACTCAAGCGGATTATTTCTACACTTTTTATCTCTTTAGCCATAGTTGACTTGAATCTTTCAGAAAGAAACAGCAGTGTTCAAAGGATATATCGAAAATTTTATTATGCAGCACGGTCGCTTTATTGTGCCGTTAACCTGCCTTAATGCCTTTAGAATATGCCTAGACCCTTCATGATGGAAGTCAGAGCGATATTTTATCGTTGGCTTTCAAAAAGTGAAGTTTATAAACTGTTACTGGATGACGATTTCAGCACTTTATTAATATTATTTCAAATGCTAGTAAAGAATCAAGTTCATGCGAAAAATAATTGACAATTAATATTGTCATTGCCCCAGATGTGAAGATGCATCGGATGACTCACTGTGAATGATACGAAATCCTACCATAGTTGTACAGATTTGATTTCGATTGCTCTGGTAAAGAAGCAAACGTAAAACATGAATGCTAACCATGATAAATGCGTACTCAAACAATGAGGATAATTTAAAACCGTAGAAGTAAGCGATGGTGTTCAGCGAGAAAGAGGCTGTGAAATTGTATCATAATCTCAGACGTAAGCTAGCAGTCCGTTCCCCTCTGGCACCTAAACGAGGATGAGATTTGGTCTACTCGTACTTGACATCTGCCTCCTTTCCCAACTAAGCGCCACAGACTTGTGCTACAAAGGCAGAATCTCACTTCGGTTACTTTCAATGCTACAGAGAAGTCTGTGAGATCGTCATTAGGCTTTCATAAGCTTTCACCCAAGAAAGTCTTTGAAGATTCAAGCCAAGACGGCTCTCAGTATTGAAGTATTGAATAGCTCTCTCATTAGTCAGTATATACTAAAATCACTGGCAGTGTACATCACTGCTCATCAAAAGACTCGAATGAATCAGCGTAGCTTTTGAAAGTCGTACACCCAGTAGGCTAGAATTAATTAGCTCTTATGATAAATATGCCATGGTCTTCAGGACACTCTAGCATCTCTAACTGCTTCCATGGAAGCTTGTCTCATGTCTTATTAGTATAATGTAGCACTTGATGAATCACACTTTGATGAATGGCAGAAGAAGCTCTGATAACTTGACATCTATCTCGCCTACAAATTCTAATAATTTATTGCTGTAGGATTTTTTTTTGAGGAAATCCGTAAAATTTATTATTATTCCAGTTTGCAAAAGATCACTTTTAAAAAAAGTTGAACCGGCATTCTGTGTACGCCAGCTCGAGTTAAAATATTGGGCTGTTGTAAAACAGCTTTTACATACAAGGATTCATCGGAGAGCAGTGTTTAGTGTCTAGTGAACGTGTATGTACATTAAAATGGTTGCAGTTTCTCACGAAGAGCAAGAAAACTTTCATGAAACTATTTTGATCGATTTCACTGCGAAGCTGAAGTTCTTATATGAATGCATCTAAGCGACTCTAGTTAGTAGGGCTTCACGAATATTTTTGCAAGTTTTTCTGCTCACAAAATTTGAGACTCTGACCTGTGCAGTCCCACCAATGAAAGAGACATCACCATTGATACATATTCATATGATTGTTAGCACATTTTATTACTTTTGTGAATAAATATATTCACATATCAGTTTATTTCTTGACTTCATAACTCTAAATTCTTGCGAGGAACATATGAAATATTAACAATGTTTGTTTCCTAATTTTTATTTAGGTTTATCTGAGTGCAGGCAGACGTTCGTAGATGTTCAAGTCAGTTAGTGTCCAAGATGTACTGGTTCCACAAAAAATTGATGTATGATATATATTTTGAATCCGAGGATTTATACGCAGCTGCATATTTTTATCATATATTTAGTGTATTAAAATGCTGCTTGATGGAAATTTTTAATGTAAATAAATGTTTTTACATTGTCGTTTTAGAGTATATTTTTTCTGATATGCATACAAGATCGACTCCAACAAAGTTTGAAAAGAATGAAAACAAGAACAGGGGAAATTTTCGTGTGCGTCGTTTACTTCAGCCGACAGTGGAATTTTTACTCTCACGTTTTAGTAATTTAATAAAAAATTAACATGAAGCTGTTTTGAAAACTATTGTGTCGCACTCTGATATAAGATGAATTAGCTAAACTAAAAGAAACACTCAGCATTATAAATCAAAGATCTTTCATTTCTCTTCCTTGACGATCACAGGAGATAATCAACATCTTGTGCAGGACATCCGTTAGAAATCACTGATTCGTCTACCGCCACTCAGGACTTGATGCCTCTCTAAGAGTCCAAACCACTCTAAAAGGCTTCCACATATTCTCACCTCTTGCTAGCTCTCTCTCATCCTCTCTAAGATGCTGGGCGATGTAAAAAACTGTTAATTCTTCATAACGTACATGAGCACTGCATACAACGGATTTTTCCTACGATCTTTGAGGTAACCGTGTTGGAAACGTTATGCCAAAGTAAGGAAATCTTGCTCCTCACCGTCATATTTATTTTCCATGTTTATTGATCTTAAGAAATATTTATGTTTAATAGTAGAACATCATAGCTAGAGCTTCCATATGATTTGCGAGCACTTTTATGTACACTGCGCATTCGGCAAATCACATCCCAAGTTGGAGAGTCTGTCGTCTCTGTATCAAAAAGGGATTTCAAAAGTTTGGGTCCAGCTCTGAAAGTTGAAACTTTAGAACTACGGAGTATCTGTGAGTTTCGTAAAAAACCTCCATAATAATACAAATCGTTCATTTCCGTACCTCAATGTAAAATTGGGTTGGTCATTGGTTTTGCTGGTTCATTGATTGCTAGTCTGGTCTATATTTATACTTTTATTGTTTACAGCGGCGACTCATCTGGTTTTACATAATTATTGAAGACGGTTGATACCTAAATCATTTCTAGCAAACAGTACCCAATTTTCTAGATATTTATTTACTTTTGAGTTTTTCGATTGTTTTTTGGTTACATTTGTATTTGAATGATTCCAATCACTATCAGCTCATTTTTAATGTAGTGTTTATTCATCAGCTCGATATTTTTCGTTATGGTACTAAAGTTAGTGTGATCTATTTATTATGAAGTGCTTTCTTTAGTACTTCCTAGGCTTCCATACTATCTCCATTAACCAGAGCTGTTATACCTAAACGGTACTCAGGTTTTCATATGATGTTCATCTTTTGGATTTTTCTGGTGTGAAGAATTTCCCCCATATTAGCATGGTTTTCATGTCATGAAGTTGTCTGCCTTGACACATGTCTACCATTTTCGCTTCATCCAATGCTCACCAGCTTCTCTCCTGAGACGGCCGCTGCTCCGCCTATCCTCCCTCCGAAAGCTGGCCTTCTTTATGGCTTTCCCTCACCTGATTGACACGTCGTGCCGGAGTGTTCTCAGATTTATTGGTCTTATTCTGCGTGTCGGTCACACGCTGTCACACTCACCGACACTCCCCTGCCTCACCCTCAACACACGCCTCCTATCATCTCGCACTAACTCCACCATCCAATTACATTAGGTCTCGGGTTCCTGGATTATTTTTTCTCTTACTTTTCGGAACCTGCAAGTTGAAGAGATCGTAGTAAGAGTATAAGCCAGAAGAACTGCACTATGAATTGTTTCTTTGTATCAATGAGGACTTATGTTGATATCATTAAAATTTATTCCTTAATGAGCCACTGGAGTGCAGTATTCGTCAAAGCTCGAAGCACATAGATTCAATTTAATATTTCTTAACTTCTCTTAAATTGAGAAAAATGGAATAGTTTAGTTTATAATAATATTTTTGATAGCGCTGACGTTAGACGTGCATTTTAAATTTTGACGCTTGAAATTAGTCCCAATCAGCAACTGTATCTATGCCTGGAAATTCTTTAGTTTTATGGAAATTGATACAAGTTAAGTTATAGTGAAGTTAAACTCTGTGATTAACATATAACAAGGTTATAATAAATAGTGAGCATGAATTATCTCCTTCCCAGAGAGAAAGTTTTGGAATGATACCTGAGTTTCTTGGCTCAAAAGGTTTGACGAGCTGAGTAACCTTGTGTTCATTTGATGTGGCTAATGTTTACGAAGAAGTCCCATCAGTAATGGACTGCAATAAATTTCAGCTCAGACCTGCTAAAAAAAGCGGCACTGACACATGAATGTTGTTTATTTTCCATAGTAGAGAATGAGAAGGCAAGTGTGCAGGCAACGAAGCAGCACTCCGAGGTAATGTACGTATAACTGACAAGTGCTTCCAAAATTCTAAGTGCACGTGTGATGCAAAGAAGTTCAGAATTGGATCACTAGTTGAAGACGTAGGAAGAAGGTATTTCTCTATGTATCTATATTTTCACTTAAGTGTTGTACTTTTTTGTGCAGTGCAATTTCTTTAAAATTGGAGAATCGACTCGTATGTTCAAACAGTCGAAGACACAGTAGCCCAAGAACCGCCTGAGAGCAGTGATCTTAATCTGTCCCAAGAGGAGACACAGATTAGAGGGAACTGATCAAAAGCTTGTTTTGAAGAAGCGCTCAGAGACCCGGCGTCGTTGAGGGTCGTCGAGGATACTGAGAGGCAGGGGCCGGCCACTGGCCATGCCAATTAGGAAGTTCCAAAACGCTAGAAACGAGGCCTGACCACTTCGTCTATACTAAATCGTCAGAACAACATCCAATAAAGGACCAGATATTATTCTTGGTGTTTCAAATGAGGCCTTGTGAATAATTTGATTGGAGGAACTATTAAGGAGGAATAGTTAAAAGGATCTAGAACAACTTTATCTTGATATATCAAATAAAGATTTAGAATAGAATAGAGTGAGGCGATAGGAACGAGCCTTTTAGCACATTCTTGGGTTGATACCCAAGTCCCGTGCCGTAATTCTCGCTAAGCGATAGTCATACACAAACTGACTACGGCGGCGGCAGTGGACCTCGAACCCGGGTCTTCTCGGATCGCAAGCAAGTTTGCTCACGAGTCGACCAAGCTGGTGGTCGACACATCCCACCCATTCTAACACTAAGGAGGGACATGTAAAAACTATTTAAAAGTGTACTCAAAACTTTTATCTAGCCCTATCGAAGCTCCAAATGAGTGAAACGCTTTTATTTCAAACATTTCGAAATTATTTACTACACTTTTGACCGTAATAACTGAAATTTCGCATAAATGCTGGCAATATTTTTACATACAGTATACATCGTGTTAATTTTGAGTGCTTTTTCACATACATAAATAAACGGCCAGTTTATTATGGCCAGTATAGCTCAAAACCAATAAGTTTTGGTGTCAGTGCAGGTTAACTGACGGAGAGAAACAATGCATAATTTCAAGAGCTAAGCCTAAATAAGAATAGATCTGTGATCGGAATTAGAAGGTTATTGGCATCAGATCATCGCTCTAAAAAAAATTATTTGCAAAAACCTGTAAAGCAAAGGAGAGGTTAGACCAATTCACTAGGAGGTTGGTTTTGAAACGGACATTGACTTGGGTTCAACGAAACAAAATAAAAGACATCTCCAAATATGAATATAATTTTGATGTTGAAAGTGCAATGTGCTGAAGACCCCAAGAAGACAAATGTTGGACTCCTTGTTAAGAATCTCACTGCTAAAAATTTTGAGGTCTCCTTGTCAAAAGGCTGAGGCATCAGCTTTGTTCATAAAGTAGACTAACGCCTGATGCCTGATATGTGACCTCCGTTGAAACACAGAGTAAAAATTATGAAATGGACTACGGTATGCATGAAGGTAATACTCATTCATTATATAACTCCTTATTTTCATGTATCAGTAAGATGATCTAAAAAAGTGGATTCAAAAACTGTCAATGGATGCGCTCGCCTGAGCCCAATAAAAAATTTACGCAATATTATCGAGAAATAATTGTACAGTGGTGGATATAAGTATGCCTCCTAAAAAGAACTTTAGCGAGGTATTTTGGCCACAGCAAACAACATTCGAATAGCGTTAGTTCATAATTTTACAAATTCTGTAGATGACAAGTTCGTATAGGTTATGTTCCGCCATAGAATTTTTAAGACAAACATGTATATTAGATGTTGCAATAATTTCAAACAATGTTATAGTTACGTGTCTTCTCAATACATACCTCACTCAGTATCTAAGTTTCCTCACGATTTTGCGTCAACCTCATATTTTGTCTCTCCATTTACAAAATTTTACGCTGAAAAAGCTACGTTTACGCTTATTATTTGGCGCTTCAAAGGCTGGGACATGAACTAAATGATAAGTAAAATAGATGCCCAGTGTTTTGCTTCAACATAACGCCTATGATCAGGTTGATAATTACAAAAGAGTCGCACAAGAGAGAAGATCGCATGCATCAGAAAACGCTTGAGGTTCATACTCGCATACAACTTGAGCACACACATGTTGTGTGGTTCAGGTAAATGATTGTCTTTGGAGTTCTAGATTATTTATTAATTATTTACATCTTTGAATATCAAGGTATGTGCGCAATACGAGCAAACTTGTCCCTTTTAGGCAGTGCAGTTGAGAAAGAGGTACATTTGGGTCCAAGAAAACATTTTTGTTTGAAGGAGACGGACAAATTTATTAAACGAGGGGAGGAAACTATGTTAAAAATAATCCCCTCGCATAAATTTTTTATTTTGAAGAAATAAACTTAACAGAGTGTTTGTGAAAAAATAAATAACACCTTGAGTTCGATCATTCGTGTTTTCTGAGATAAAAATTCACTTTAAGATATATGCAAGGTTGGAAGAAGAAGCATCAATAAAGTTACAAAAGTATCCTTGATTTGTTATCTGGATTCGTACTTGAATTCGTAGTGAATATAACAAAATGAACGTCTGTTGCAAAAGTTGGGCAGTTGGAATTAATAACGTATTCAAATGGTTTGTGTAGCGTGCGTATCGTGAGTGGTAGCTGCTATAATTTCCCTGGTGCGGTAGCATTCGATGCACCAGAGACTCTTCAAATCAGATTCTCATAGCTCAAAAAGAAGATAGGAAATATCGCTGTTGCTATGCTACAAGAAAGCACTAATCACAGTCCAGAGTCATTGGATCTGCCTCTACAGCTGCACGCCCAGAGACAGGGTCATGGTGTGGCACCGCGGGAGGGGTCAGAACTCAAAAAAGGGCAGGTGTGTAGCAAGGAAAGGGGTGCTGGGCGAGGGCACAGAGTGAGATTGGAGTGGAGGGACGTGAAAGGGACACGAGAGAGCTAATCTCGTTATGTGAATGAGCGCCAGTAACTCGATTAGCTGCGTCAATTACAGGCGGCACAATAACAAGAGGCACCCCTGCACAACTCAGGCGCACCTGTAACACGAGAATGTGTGCTGGTGACTCTAGAGGTTAGTACTGCCGTCATCGATTCATTGTGTACGCACTAAATATGATTTCATAAATGTTGATACATTTCTATATTTACTACAGTTTTATTTTGTTCCATAAAGGTCAAATGCTGAACTATTAAACCAAGTTTTGAAATTGTTTGGGTAGGTATTAAGTTATGATTATACCTTGTCAGTAATCGTGTAATGATTTTTGCCCCATAAATGATGTAAAGATACATGGTCAAAGTTTACTTTGATTCAAGTCTGCTATTCACCTGCCCTTACAATGTCTTCTCGTGATCTGGATCTTCTGTCATCCCCGCGGATAACAATTATTTTCTCCAAATAATTCTGCTCTAGCTAGTCGAGCATTTATGATTTGTTCACCGTGGAAATCTCACAGGTTATACAACAATCTATCGCCTCCTGATAATACCTGTAGTATGAAATAATATAAATGTAGTAAAGCAGAGAGTAAAAGGGTAAAGATTATTTGGCTCAGAAACAGCTACATTATTTATGTCTAGGCAAGGATGAAAATTAAGTAATATTCGTTGAATACGTGTCCATATTACTGTGCTAACACTTGTGCGAGGTGGTAGATAAGTAACTCACCCTTTTAGAAAAACAACAACAATAAAAATACGAGGGATAATGAATTTTTGATAAAAATAAATGGAAAAATGGAATATTATTTATGAATAATATTTTTGCAATAATTATTTCATATGGTTTGTGTAAATCGGGAAATTTCATTTTTAGACTGGTGCTCTATACGAAGGAGTTGCCGGCGAAAATTTTGATTTTTTTTAAGAAATTGGATCTATTTTGACAGGAGAGAAAGTTCAGTTATTTTTAATCCAGAAAACAATAAAAAATATATGCAAACAATGACCACTTAATTCAGAGGAACGGGCTGAACAGAAGGGAATCGCTGAATTATACATGTCCACACCGATTAATTTCGCGTTGTGGAGATGTTCCGTAACTGCGCCTATATGCAGATTGAATTCCACTTAATTTTTTTCACTTGGAATATTTAAAAGGAAGGCTTACAATACGATGCCTGTTATTTTGATAGAAATAAATCTCAATAACGTTACAGATATAAAAGTAAACGTCACCATTATATGAGTACGTACAGTTTTGTTTTAAGAGTGACGGAGGGTTCCTACGAATATTACGGGTCATGCTTTGTAAATGATTTAAGTTTTATTATATTCTGCATCAATTTGGACTATTTAAACATTCTGATCGTTTAAGTATATTTGTTATAGGTATTTTAAAAGGGTACGTTTCAATATGCGCTGCTTTGTACACATACATTTACATATATAATAGACAGTGTATCTCCATCACTCTATCTGTGTGTGTTCGTCCCATTGCTTCCTATCTATTATTGAAGAAAAATTATTGACCTGAAATCAAAACGATATGTATATATGTATGAAAAGCATTGTATTGTGGTGGTAGTAGTGATGTGGTGATAGTAGTGATGGGGTATTGTGATGTGGAATTATGTGTTAATGTGTAAGGATGTGTGTGATGTGTTATGAGGATGTGTGAAGGTGAACGGGTACGTGAGGAATGCGAGCAGTTGGACCTCAGACCTATTAAAAGCCAACCGTTGTCATGCGCAAAAATACAAACATCACAGCACGCTATCATGCAATGTAAGCAGTTCTGAACGCCTAGCAGATGAAATATGTCCTACAAAAACCTCTAAAACGTGGAAAACATTGAAGAAACTAACGGTTAAAACGGTAAACGGATACAAGCAACACCAGAGGCGAAAAGAGGGACCAAAAGTCAGGAGGCGTGTTTGTAGAAAACACCAACGGATTATATAAGCAGCAGTCAGGAAACTAGGGAGGTCAACCGTCAATATAGCAAGGCGTCGTACCTAAGTGTGAACGACAGTGCTAGGAGCGACAACGATTCTACAGGGCGTCTACAAGCTGGGGGAGTGATCGACGTCGGGGTAACAACAAGCAAAAGACAGAAGCATCGGTGGGAGAAAGGGATCTACGGGGTCTACGGGATCTACAGGATCGATCAGGATCAGGATCAGAATCTAACGGAAACTGTCGGAATCTATCGGGACATCTACATCTACTACGACTACTACTTCTAGGAGTAATTGGATTCTTGGAAAAGTTCACTTAAACTTGGGAAAGTTCGCCAGTAATTAATTCGGAGCAGTTCGGGATTTCAGCATCAACTTGGATTTAATGTCTACGTGATCACTTCGGAATATCAACAACAGGAACCAAGTGGAAATATCAATTGATGCAACTTTAACTTGTGCCCCTTTAAACTCAGTGGAGATTGGAAACCAGCGGGTCTGCACATACATAGTATAAACAATAGAGTGTGCCACGCGGCGTGTATGGCTACTGAGCGTGTATGCGGATAGTGTGTGCGTCCGAGCAGCGAAATTCTTCAAAATGAATACCCAATAATGATAATTTTGTTAGTGAATTGGTTGTTGGAACTGTAGTGATTATTAAATCAGGAGTATCGTTGGTCAAAATTAAGAGTGAGGTGAAGTGATAGGATTGGAGTGCTTTTTCAGTGAATTTTGTCGTGTCCGCGCGTACTTAGAATGTGTCGTTAGATGGAAGTGTTTCAATTCCGTAACCACTCGGCATTGTGTGATTTAAATAGTTATGGTGAGTGAAATTGGTCGATTTGAGGAGATAAAACTACTTTGATTCATAAAAAAATTTACGTATTTTTTCATGTGTTTTTCCGTGTGTTCTTCCAGTAAATGTTAAGCGTGTTTATACCCTTCTTGTGTTGGCTTCATTAATGCATAATATAGTATTCATGTCAGGGGGTTTGTATTCCTCCAATTTGCGACGTCTCTCTCGTCATGAAAAATTGATTGCATTCAATTAACGTAAAATATGCTTGTAAGAACTCAATTAATGCTCGTAAATGCTTATAACCATTACATATTATCCTGTAACCGTGTAGAGAGAGAGAGAGAGAGCACGTATCGCCACATATTGTGGATCCCAAAGGCGCCGGATTACTATAAGATACGCCATTTTTTTGCATTATTGGCCTTTTTCTCTTACGGGGCCGTGTAATCAGTAGATAAGATACAGAATAGATGTTTTGTATATGTTTATTAATGAAAAATATTCAACTTCTGATAGTACCACGGATACAACTGAAAAATGTATTTTATTTCATAGATCATTAATATTATCCCATTTAAGCAGTGGATTTTCCACAGGCACTATCTAGGCCATGTTATCGGTTGATAAATACAGAATAGAAGCTATTATATAGTAATGAAACATATTCATTTAAAACAAATAATTCGTCGTAAATCTCTAATACATGCGTCTTTATAAAAATTTCAAATTGGTAAAATCTAAACCGTAGAACTTCCACGGGAACTGTCTAGTGTACAAGTATTCACCCTCGTAATTTTATTAAAGCCTTTACGTTGAGCCATTTGCCATGTTACTTCTCTTTTCTTCCTTAGTTACATAAAACATGGCCTCTTTATACGGGTTGTTGCAATTAATTTTATCGGTTATCGGTTGATAACCGATGAATTTAAAGATGCGATGAATTTATTCAATGGATTGTTTTAATGGTTTTGAGAACAATGAACAAAATTTAAAACGGTTTTTGATTTAGGTTTGTAGGTGGTCATCCGTAGCCATTGAAGCAATTTGCGATAGCTGGCAACCGGCGGCGGTTGAGACCTGCTCACAGAACATGGGAGTGTATGTCAGTACGGCGTCTTAATTGCCCCCACCAATAACGATATTAACCGATCTAAGGTTGGGTTTCTAGCTTGTGTGAACTAGTCATTGTAAACTGGTTAGCATTGTTTAGTTCGAAAGTGAAGAAAAATCACGAGTTATTTGGTAAATAGTTGGTACCCCTTGTCACTCTATGCAAAGGATTTATGTTAGAAGTAGAATAAATTTTTATGGCATGAAATTCAAAAACGTTCCCAGAGTTTTAGATGTCAGTGCCTGATACATAATATCAGTGCCTGATATACAATGAGGTACAATTTCATCAATTGTTTTATTGTCTGTTTCAGTATTCCTTACAATCACAATCATGAATGGAGCGTGATACCTCCACTCAAGGCACTCAGTCACGCGCCTTAACTATCTTACTATGAGTAAACATTGGTGATGTATATTTCTCCGTTTCAAGTTTCAAAATAATAACTATTACTTTTATGAGACCATTTTTTAGTCTAATATTCCTTTACCATAGCTATTCTTCAATCTTCACCTTTCCAGGTTTGTGCCCGTAGGGATTGATACAAAATTTTGGCATCATTTTAAAAAATGCGACAAACCACTAGAAAAATTCAGTATTGAATTCTCAGAATAATTGAATAAAATTCCAGATTTACCAATCCAGTGCAGATATGTGTTTTGTGTCCCTATGCGCTAGTTTTAGAATATCATTATTCAGCGCTGGGACTCAAATTAAGAGAACGTGCGATTACAGAATCCTAGGAGCGTGGGGGACTGCGGAAATATGCATAGCTTCACTTAATTAATAAGTGCAAACTGGAGAGCGCATGTCTGAAGCTACATACCGGCACTGCTGATATTGCATACTTTGTCCCGACCTTTGACAGCCCCTGACAGCCGCAGCTCCCGACGACACTAGATTAAATAGCTATGCATGGTGCAAGGCAGCTTGCACGCCAAAAGATGCGACCATGAAACATCAACAAACTGGATAGTTCCTGTGGAAATCCTACGGCTTAGAAGGGATAAAATTAAGATTTTTTCAATCCATAATTACGATGTATGTTTGATTAGATCTGACATCTTTAAAATTATTGTATAGACGAATGTATAAAAGATTTACGACGAATTATTTTGTTTTAAATCAATATCTTTCATTAATATATGCAGAATTTCCATTCTGTATCTTAACTACCGATAACATGACCCAGATAGTACCCGTTAGAATTCCTTGGTTTAAAAGTGACTAAATTAATGATCTATGAAATAAAATACAATTTTCAGTTTTACCCGTGATACTATCAGAATCTGAATATTTTTCATGAATATATATACAGAACTTCCATTCTGTATCTTCTCTAGCAATAACAGGGCCGTGTAAGAGAAGAAAGCGAATAACAAAAAATGGAGTATTTTATAGTAATCCGGCGCCTTTGGTATCCACAATACAATGCTTGTTATACATACATACATACCCATTCTGATTTCGGTTCAATAGTTTTTCTTCAGTAATAGATAGGAAGTAATAGGACCTACACACACAGATAGACGGAGAGAGAGAGAGAGAGAGAGAGAGAGAGAGAGAGAGAGAGAGAGAGAGAGAGAGAGAGAGATGGAGATACATTGTCTATTATATATGTACATGTAGAAAAGATGAATTCCCCTGTATAATCATACACAGTTTGCTGTTTGCTTGCTTGCTTGGTCAGTCTTTCCGTCACACTTTTAAGGATTTAGATAAGAGGAAATTCGGTAGGGTATGCATGTATTGTAAGCATGAGGAACTTGGTGAGAGTTATCAACGAACATTGCATATCCAGAGCATGCATAAACTAAAAAATATCTAAATGCTTTAATTTTGAATGGACGGTGCTGTAGGATTTCATCTCATAAAAAATTAATACACTATGAATGTCAATTGAGGAAAAATAAGACTACATCAGAATGAAGAGCAGACTATCACAAACTTTCGAATCAAGCGCAGAACCATTCTTAAAAATATAAAATTGATCCTCGATGTGGTTATAGCTTTCATAATTACGCTTATTTTCTGAAAAGAAAGTTCGAGAGCCGTAATTATTTTGAAATGTTAGTAGATTCTACGAGCCTTCCACAAAATTATATATGTTTTCCAGAAGTTAGTTTACGCGAAACCTGAATTCTTGCTCAGCAGCAATGATTTTCCTAACTATAGTCGAGAATTTGTTATTTAGTGGTAAGCCAAATCTTTTCTAATATATATATATATATATTAAAAAGCAAATGCAAATAGTTATAAATGCAAATAGGTCAACAAAACAGTTAACCCTTACTGAAGAGTAATAAGAAGGTGAAAGTTCATAGTTGTATATGGTGCTAGGTACTGAGTTGTCGCGAGGAGACTAATAAATTTACAATGCTAAGATGTGTCTGTCAAACTGGTAAATAAGGTTGAATGCAAAATTTCCCTTTTGCTCCTCCTTTTCTCAAATATATAATTGATATTGCGCCAATCTCACCAGAAATCAAACAAAATGATGTGGGTGTGACATTTTATGACATTCATACTAAAAAGGGGTTATTCTTCATGAAGACAATGAGCATCCACATATGTACAACACATGCGACTCAAAGTCAGATTTAGGCTTTTGGCTTGAAAGTACTCGCCCTTCCGCCTTACTCTCTGGATATTTCTGCACATGATTTTCATATTTTCTGCAGTCTGGACCATTGTTGCAGAGGAAACCGTGCATTCTAAAGACCAAGTTGAAAATGAGCTGAAACTTATCTTAAAAAAAACGAAATAAAAAATAAACAGAAAGATGGTTGACAGAAGGACAGAGACTATCGATAATTGAGGAGATTATGTGGAAGAATACCATTTCAATAATGTGTTTAGCTAACTAAAAATCAGCAGAACAAATAATTCGATTAGCTAATTAACAGAAGATCCGTAGATAGCAAGCCACATGCTGAAAGATGCAATACGAATTGAGTGACTCATATTTTCGTTTGTTATATTGTATCTACAGTTGTACCGTTTTTTAGATGATAAATTTGAATTAGAAATAACAAATCATAGATCCCATACGGATGGTTTGTAAAAAATATAGAAGCTAACTTGAAATACGTTCGTAGAATCAATCAGTTTTGGTTTGACTTCAATAGAAAAGTTGTCAGTTATTACGGAGTTTATTTCACAAAATTTCTTAGCAAGCAACGTCAATTATTTAGAACCAATTTTCAGGTTTGCTCTGTTCAATGGAAAAAATAACTTACATAAAGTTTATTTTGTAATCATTGTTAGATATTTTAACAGGTGACCGCAAAATGTCCACAGAAAAACATAAAAAACCTTCATTTGGCATCCTAGATTCGATCGTAAGGAATATAGAAATGTATACAAACGTTCCATTTTATTTATGGTTTTCTATTTGCAAGTAAAGAGTACTCCTAACTTTTGAACAGCGCAAATTAATTTTGGAAAATGATTGAACATAGTAACGTAGTCCAATCAATTTGTTATTTTCAAACGTGATATAGTAAGCAGTTGAAAAAAAACACTCCGAAAACAACACATAACGCCATGGAATGGAAATGACACGATTTCCTCAACGACTAATACTGCGTACGTTAGATTATCCTAGGCCAGCTCTGTAGGTCACCTGATTTTTCACTTTCAAACTAATTTATCTAGGGTTTTGTATAAGAAAAAGTGTTCAGACCTGAGCCATCGAATATCACTAAATTGAAAAAGGTGGTTCGGATTCATCAATCTCAATGTTTTACATAATATAATAAAACCTTTTGAACATGGCATCAAGGGTGAGTTCGGTGGTGATTTTCAATGTTACAAAAGGAATCAAATGACTATGTTTAACCTTCTTCTTCTTTAATATCTAACAAATTTCAGCATTATAAAAGCGTTTATTTTCACGATCATCCAATATAAACTGCTATGATTACGAATGCAAATTTTCTCACAAATACGAATTAGAAGTTATAGCTCCAAAAATATTCAGCGAATGAAAGATTCCACAAAATTACATTTCTTTCATTGGGAAGATTGCGTAAAAATAGATGACATAAAACGTGAAGTACTGTTGACAGTTTTTCAGGCCATCTATGCCCTACCAACTACATGAACGCTCCAGCCCAGGTCAATGGCAAAACAATCGTTGAGCTTGCTCTTAAAAAGTTTACATGCAACGAATAGTTTCAGAAATGTGAAATACACGATGAAAAGAATGACATCTCCACTGCACTGCCAATTTGTAGCATCAAACTGTACTAAAATTTGTTGTTAGAGGTCATGATACATGAACAATAACTAATAAAAACAAGAGTTTAAAATGACCTATGGATATTAACCATCACTCACCTATTGACATAACTGATAAATGAATTTCTGCTGCAGATTTAATATCTTGATCTCTATATTTACACACCCAAACTATACATTGTCTACCTGCCAAACTTAGGAGACAAGTGAATGGAGATTTACGTCGATTTCTGCATCGGTTATGAAAATATATCATAAGAGTATATACAGATATTCATGAACTTTACTGAATAATTTTGCAAAGTCGGTTAAACCGTACTTATTAGAATGCACATCCCCCCAGAAAACGTGTTTCATCTTAAAGCGTATGTTCGAGGTACCCTTATTTGTTGGGGACGATGGAGCAACAGAGTGCCGTAAAAAGTTAGCGCAGAGTTGGCGCGCCATCAAAGATGCCCTCTCAGCCATCACGCGGCAGGCGGTGTCGGTGCAAGGGTAATGGAGGTGCCAAGTTTATTGGAAGCGGGGGTGACAGCGAGGTATGTCGGTAAACAAACGCCCTGCTGCATCACCTGACGTTCCTTTCCTTTTTTGTGGCTTTTTTGAGCTCCTAAATTGCTTCACTTCAACTGGAAGAATGCATGCAAAATGGAGCCATGTAATGAAACGATAGGCATTCAGGGGGAGCAACTGCTACAGCACTGTCGCATTCTCCAAGTGAATTTCATGTATATGAAACGGCATTGTCTATTACTCAGCCCATCCTAGTTTAGGTGGCAGAAAAAACATTTCCACACAGAAACTTCAAATATTCTATTTACTTTACAGTAGGTATAATACAAACATATATTAGAGATATTTTACCAGACAGACAAGCTCCAGTGCAAGAGTGACCCAATCTGAATGACGGAAGGCATCATCCATCAGGCAGAATTTTTTCATAGACGTATTTAATGCTTTATTATAGAGTTCATTGGTAGATTTCTAGAGAATTTTACACGAGAGATGTGAATAAGAACCAATTAAAATTTCCTCATTTCAGTTAATATTTCTTTCTGTCTTGATTAATAATTAATATTAATTGAAAATTGCTGGGTGTACGAATAATTTCCTCGCTAACTGTATAAGCTGAACTGAAATGCATTTTTTAGATAATATCTCGAACTGTTTTGGTAAATAAATCAACTGTTCACTATTTTATTCTAATGATTAACTCCCTGCTTCTGTTCCTACATTTTTTAATTATGAATAAATTTATTTGTACGCGTTTTTATCCAGGTAAACTGAGGTGACCAGTCGTATAACAAGTAGAGCGAGTGTCCATGCCAGTTTTCCGCCAGTGTGATTGTTTTACTGTTCCAGGAGCTTCCGTACACTTAACATAGACGTTCTAGTCAATATTGGCATGTAAATCATAAAACACCATTGGTTTTTAGAACCAATTAATTGTTGTAAACACATTGTAAACCTCAAAAATTGCCGTTAAAAGTTCTATTTCGCTATCTATCAAACTATAATGAGTTACGAGCAGACTTAGATCTTGGAAATGCAGTCAGCTTATCTTTTAAGCTTATCTTTCAGTATCTTTCAAGTACCTCCATCTTTAGTGCCAGTAAATATAAAAAGGACACGCAATGACATGAGTTGCAGTAACTTAGTAAACAACTTTTAATATCAAATGATTCTAAGAAATAATATGAAAATGGAATACTCTGGCCCAGTATTCGAAGTACAACTTATTTGTGGAAATTTAAGGATTTGAATTTACTCATTGAACTGCTGCAATTGTTCATAAATTAATGCATGAGCATGATGCAGTTTATTAGCACGTTTTTTTTAAATTGTAATGAATAAATTCTAGATCCAAAAATCTAATACTAGAGTTGAAAAAAAGAGATTGACTCCTCGCAGCACGGATGGAGATCTTCTTCCGCAAAGCAACAAGTGTATGCAAGGGACAGTTGGGCTATTCACCTTATGTTTGAGTGACGTTACACTGTTCACATGACTGTCAACTACATCTTGGGCTTTGAAGAAACGAGGCGTACGGTCCTCTGTTCAGAAAAATTTAATTACATAGGAAAAAAATTCGAGTGCGGAATCGAGACTGGTACTCGCAGGGGTGGCAAGACATGCGCGACGGACATTTCCCCTGCATAATTCAAGCAGGGAACAGTTTCAATAAACAGGGCAATGTTTCTTGAGTGGAGCTGCAAGACGCAATAATATAATTTCATAGCACTATTTTTACTTTAAAGATTGTTGCTCTACAAGAAAAATAAAATATTCTTTATTGCTAGTTGGGAAAAACTAAATCATTGATAACACTCGTATTTGCAAAAGTTTAATTCAGTTGTACAAATATTGAAGATTTGAAGGAACATTTGGTTAAATAAGTACCGAGGCCACTACTAGATTACAAGGTTCAAAACTGCAACCTCTGTGCCATAAAAATAATTTCCAAAACCAGTAACCAGGGCTATTATTCTCAAAAACACTTGACGAATGTGTTACGAATATCAAAATGAACCTACTTGTTAAAATTGCTTCTCCAGTATCTACTATTAATTCTATTCTTAAATAATCAACAACCTTAATTCACGAGAGCAATCGTTGAAATGTTAAAATAAGTTTTAAAGATTCTAAAATCTTCATTTTGCTGATGACATTCGTTTCGTTTTTGCTCTGTCTGCGATATGTTTCGCCAATGTTTCTCAAACTTTTGTAGCTCGCGGCACATTCATCAACCATTGAAAATGTTACAGCACACATACTGCAAACGTACTGTGAACTATGGAAAATTATTATACTATAGCTACATTTTTAAATGATCTAAGCCTCAAAAGGAAAAATTTGAAATGCGAATAACAAAACTTGCCTTTTAATTTGGTTTCAAATTTTTTTAGTTCTGGTTGTTTCCACTTGCCGTTATTAGTGTGAAACGTGTGCGTGGTGCTGTTTTGCAACCTCTTAAATGCTTGGGCGTACATGGGATAAGCACACTCGCCTTTCTTCCTCAGTGGAGCGTAGTCTTTCTCTCTTTTTTATTTCTATATTGTGCAATATAGAGAACCCTAATTCACGCAGATAAGCAGTCGAAAATTGCAAGAGGACTGCCAGAGCTTTATTTGATAAGGCTGGATATTCGTTTTTTTTGTGGAAATCCAAAAGGTATCGATAGGGACCGCAGAATGTTTTATTTGCACTTGAAATACTTGTTAATTCTTCTTCTTCATGTAATTGAAGTTCATTATGAGGAAAATCAATGAATGGATTTCGAATCCAGACGTACTTCTCTGTGTTTAATGACGGAAAATAATGGTGACTGCTTTCTCCGAGTGTAGACAAATGTTTTACTATAACGGGGATCATTTTCTTTTTGCAGTAGCTACGCATTGTAGGGAACATATCAGTTTCACCTTTTTCGACTCTGACTTTCCAAATCTCAATTTTCTTTTTGAGAGATGCCAATTTATCCGTTGAAGTGAGGATATTTTCATTTCGGCCATGCATGGCACTGTTAACAGTATTAAGATGACAAAATATATCTGCCACATATTCCATTTTAGACATCCAAAAATCACATTTGAGAGAATTAGAAAATCGTTCAATCTTTTCTTTTTCAAAAAATGCAATCAATTCCTTGTGTAAATCATGAATACGAGATAAGACTTTACCTTTCGATAGCCATCGAAATTCGGTATGCATAAGTAAGCGAACATGATTAGAATCCACGTCTTTGCACAATGCTTCAAACACCCTCGACTTCAATGGTTTACTTTTAATGTAATTGACTATTTCAATAACTTGCTGCAACACCTCCTTCAAATCTTCCTGTGATACGTTTGACACGAGAATTTCTCCATGTAAAAAGCAATGTGTACGAATGACTTCTGGATTTTCTTTCTGTATTAGTGAAGCGTAGCCTTTAATACTGTCAACCATACATGGTGCTCCATCAGTGCACATGCCAACACAAGACTTCCAGCTCAAATTAATTTTTTCAAGATGGCTTGTCACAACATCAAAAATATCCTGACCACTACAAGTTCTTTGCATCTTCTCATAGCACAAAAACTGATTAATGATTTCATCTCCATGAATAAAACGCACAAATACAAGCAACTGAGCACTGTTGCTTGTGTCAATCGATTCATCAACTATTAGGGCAAATTTTGATACTTTCATTAAGCTCTGTACTTTAGTTTCAATATTCGTTGATAAATCTGAAATTCTCCTTCTTATTGTATCATTTGATAGGGGTATTTTGTTTATTTCCGTTTCAGCTTCTTCTCCTAACATGCATTTAACCATCTTCCTACAAGCGGTCAAAATAACTAACTGAGCAAGAGTATGAGGTTTAGATTTCACTGCTATCAGTTTTGCCACTTCAATGGAAGCAAGTTGAGCTCTTTCTGATATGTTAAAAGTTTTTTGAAAAAGATTTTGTTGCTTTGCTTGCTGATCTAACAATATATGAAAATAGCTAACATATTTATTTTTGAGATAGGAATGTTTAGTAGCAAAACATCTTTCTAATTTACTAGGCACCATCGATTCATTGGACAACGTATCACCACAAACAACACATAATGGACTTGGCTGCTCATCTGATCCAGTCGAAGAAAATCTTAACTGTAAATATTCATTCTTGTATCTTCAGTCGTGGTGAACTTCAGCTTTTTTTGCACTAGAGTGTCATTTGCTTGCTGTTAGTGAACTCACAATCGTCACTTAGTACTTTTCTTTTAAGAACTTATCCATTGTTATTGAGAGGGGGAGTTATATTATAAAACTGTTAACACACACTGTCACTCACGTATTCCATAACAGGCAGTGAAAAACTAATTAGGTGGCAGCACAGTGGTGGCAGTTACGCCGCTGTGCTAGCTCTCAAATTGTTTCGTTCAACTTTAAAATATGGTAGAAGAAACATTGAAATTTTTTTGAACATGCGATATTCATAATATATGGCTTATTTGCAGAGAAAAGCACTTCGTTGACTTGATTTATCGTCCAATTCCCCTCGATAGTGAAGGTAAAATGATAGCAAGCAAGTAACCTGAATTTAGTCAAAGTTAAACGAAAATTATTGACATGACATGAACGAAAAGCTCGTACATTGAAGTAAATGTAGTTCTCTATTTGTTCTCGAGAGAAAAGTTATAATTGAATGCGTTTCATATAATTATGATAATAAAGTGCCATACTGAGATCCAAAATGTTTTGCAATAACTACGGTACAATTTAGTGTTCGTGGCACTCCTTGCGGTGCTTAATCTGAACTTTTAACTCACTAAAATTTAACAATTTGCATAATAATTTACATTCTTTGGGATTTGGGAGGAAATTAGTTTAAACTTTATGAAAGGTATACGTAGATTTTTGTGAAGTTTTCTTGTTTCGTGGCACACTATATTTGGTCTCGCGGCACACTAGTGTGCTACTGCACCGTGTTTGAGAATCACTGTGTTACGCCAATACCGGCATAGAACGATATACACCGTGCCTAAACAAGTTTGTGGTAATTCAGTACGATTTGATGAAGGCTATGATTCTGAATGAAAATTTGTTATTTCATATTAGACATTAAACACACAGCGAAGTACCCATGAAACAGAATAATGGGGTTAACACACTTCACTGTACAGAATTGTAATACAGTCACCGAACATCTCCAATAGAATAGAATATGGTAATAGAAAAAACCTTTTGGTCCATTCTTGGGCTGCTATCTAAGTCAGAAGCCGTTTAGCGTAAGGGCATCGATCACGCACATGCACCTCACTCATCCATGCTCTGAAGTCTAATTGATGCAATCTCGCAGCCCTCCTAGACATGCTCAATCTCAGTCTATCTGTTATGCCCCTTATAATGCTACCTTTATGGTGCAGTATTTATGGCTTTATTTGCTTCTTATATGGTCCAACACAGCTTTAGCAGTATTGTCTTCAAGGGGACATAAACTAATTTTTCAGTAATATTTTTTAAAATTTCAACAGTTGTACTCGTACTCAATCAGGTAACTCTCAGTATAAATATTACTCCAGAAAAATTCTAAAAAATGTTCCTCAGATATTTTTAGTAATTTTTGAATACAATAATTATGAAGTCTAAAAAACAAATCAATTGCATGGTCATTTATCAATATTGAATAAGTAATTTAATTCTCGAGGAAAACATTCTCCAGGAACTATATTCCTAGCGCTTTAATTCACTGAACCTGTCCATGATGAGCTCACGTTAACGTTGCATCGATAAAGGCTCGGAGTTGCTAGGGCATTTGCTCTTACGCAGAGGGCTAATTAAATTTCGTTCAAGTTTTCCGTCATTTATCTGGATTTACGGGGAACGCAATCTGGCGTATTGCCGAGCGCGGTGCGTGCAGCATCAAGTCCATGGCGGTGGGATTTTGATGGCGGGGGGTGGTGGTTGTGTGTAGTGTGAGGTGGTGATCATGTTGTAGTTATGTGCATGGGATCTTTTGAGGATAGAAATTGCTTAGTTTTCATTAATATTTGAATTTTATTCAAGGATATCCTTTCGAGTCACTTGGCCCCAATCATACGAATCACGCCTGTCGATTCTGGACACCGCCAGCTGTAAGCCGAATTTTCATTATTGTACACAATAGCAAGTCTGATCAGTGTTAAAGGATTTTCTTCTCGTTCAATGAACACAATTGAGATGACCAAGAGCTCAGTGTAATGTTTAAGCTCCCTCATCCTCAATCCTCACTTGGAATTAATTGAACTTCATACAGCATAGTCTATTTTTTCGTTGTCCTCACAGAAGATACTCACTGGAAGTACTATTTTTGGTTTTATCATAAATGAGGAGGAGAAATTAGAGCAGCTATTCACTCTTATGAACACCATCAAATTCCATCACCTCACTTCTCTCAGCTCGGTGATCGATAGAGCGAATTCTGTGTAATAGCAGTTGTTCTAAATTTTGCGTGTTGATGTTGCTTTCTATGGGGTTAAACTAGGAAAATAATATTATTCATAATAATAATTATAATAATAATGATACTATCAATAATAATGACTAGCAGGATCCGCGAATAATTCGCGGTTAGTTCAGTAGCATGCTTTTACAGGTAGTGAATAAATTAACAATCATTGATTATATGATTCAACAACTTTGATGCCACCTTTCATGGTCTCTGTTTCTCCTGTTTCCTAGAAATTGCTGTCTCTCCACCTCGTTCATATCATTTTGTCTTTCATGGTCTCTGTTTCTCATGTTTTCTAGAAATTGCTGTCTCTCCACCTCATTCATATCATTTCGTCTTTCTTGGTATCTGTTTCTCCTGTTTTCAAGAAATTGCTGTCTCTCCACATCATTCATATCATTTCGACTTTCTTGATCTCTATTTCTCATGATTTGAAGATGCAATTCTCCCTCCTCCTGACTTATATTCATCCTTCGCTGTTGCATTCGTAGTCTGCTTCTATCACGAGTTGCTTACCTTTCGTCTCCTCGCAAGCGCTGTCGGCTCCTTCTCTGTCGCTCTCTTACTGCTTCTCTTATTCTCTGCTCCATTGTTTCAGATCAGGGGTGGACGAACTTTACCGTGCATGGGCCACGTTCAAAAATTCGCAATTTCATGGGGCCATATAGTACAGGTTCACACATAAGTAAGGTATTGTCGGTATCACTGACACGCTAGCAGCATTTTTTAAATTTAAAAAAAATTCAAAAATTTAAAAATCTCAAAAATTTCAAAAATTCAAGTAACTGACAAAATATCATAAATTTCAAAATTCCGAAAATTAAAAAAATTAAAAAAATTCAATACTAAAATAAGGAAAAATTTTACGCAATTTGAAAAATTCGAACAAAATCAAAAAATAAAAACAACTAAAATATTCAAAAACTCAAAAAATTCGAAAAATTAAAAAAATTAAACCATTTGAAAATTTACAAAATTAAAAATATTAAAAACTAATTTAAAAAATATAAAAAATTTAAACCATTTAAAAAATTAAAAAATGGAAAAAATTCTACAACAAAGACATTCATCAAATTCCCAACCCAAAGTAACGTAATGTTACGTGACCCGACCCCAACCGTATAATAGATACCGCAATGAAGGGTGTGACGCACAGGTACGATAGTCGTAAGCATATTAGTAGATAGATGTTACAACATTTGAAGCATTATTTTAGACCACATATATCGTAAACTACTAGCTTTGGATTTACTCTACAGTTGGATCAGGTTTTCTCACCAGTCTTAAGTTAGTACAACAGAAGACTATACGTTGTAAAGGCCACACTACAAAAGGCAAATGAGTATTTGTACACTTGCAGAATTTGTTCTGCGTAAAGTTCCAAACTGTGAAACTTTCTAATATTTAATCAATATATTGATTATACTGATATAAATACATATATTGATATTGATTAAATATCTACTGATTAAATAGTCTACTGACTTTAGGGTAGCCACTTTAGGCGAAGAAAAAAGCAACAGAAGAAATTTTAAAATCATTTAAAATAATTAACAACAGGAGTGAAAAGGTATTCTTAAGGAGCAACTTATGCAGGTTAATACCTAGCTCAGCAGTCTCAATAACACTGAAAGGTTTTTTGTGTATAGAATAGAATGAGGCTATAGGAACGAACCTTCTGGCCCATTCTTGGGTCGGATAATTACTTCGATAATTATTCGGTTGTTTACCCAAGTCCCATGCCGTATTTCTAGCCGCGTCAACCATGTCGGCAGCGGGATTCGAACCCGGGTCTTCCTGCTCGCAAGCAGATTCGCTCACCAGT
Organism: Trinorchestia longiramus; assembly: GCA_006783055.1. Lineage (NCBI taxonomy): Eukaryota > Metazoa > Arthropoda > Malacostraca > Amphipoda > Talitridae > Trinorchestia > Trinorchestia longiramus. The sequence continues at coordinate 57,349 of VCRD01001928.1, forward strand.
CGATCAAGCTGGTGATGCTCACCAGTCGACCAAGATGTATTTGTGTTGATGTATTTGTGTTTTCATTTTATGTTTAAATCATTGATGGTAATGGGGTCCCATAATTGAATCTTATTGTTGTTCGCAGTTGGTTCATTTTATGGAATGCTAGTCCACGGATAAATTAAGCTATTCTAGAATGTGGACGTTTTTCAGACAGACACATTCATCAACAGCTTTGACTCTGTCAGTGAAAATATGAAAAATATGCGGAATTCTTGGGGAAAATCATTTGGTTAGAGATTAAAATTGAACCCTTTGTGTACAATCCAGCTCGTCATTTCTGAAGGAAAAATGGTGATGTCTATAACCCTAAAATTATCATCTCTACAGGAACATAGCAGTAAAATATGCCGGTATTTTTCATCTAGGAATACCAGGAGACTCAACATACTAAATAAAACTTATAATTCAGTGGTTTACAGAAGTATTTTTGCATAAGATTTTTTTGTTTCCCGTCCAAAATCCTGGACCTTGAGTAGAATAATACATATAGTGATAATGAAAATGTCTCAGAGCATATAGTATACAGACCAATTTAGACATTGTATTGTTGAAGGGTTCAGGACTGATAAAGACTGAAGGCAATGATTCGTAGGGAATACTATGAAAACATCAATGATTTGACCGCTGCTTATGAACAAGAAAGGCAAAAATTCTTCAATGACCTGTCAAGACATGTTGAAGCGAAGAACTACAAGATGAGATGGTTAGTGGTCAAAGACAACAAATGCAATTCCTTTCTATTTTTCTGTTCTTGCACAAAACGATTAATCTTACTTTAGTGCATGTACAGCGTAATTGATATAAATTGGACAACTGTTACAATTCTGTTCACAGTGTAATATCAAAAGAAATAATAAAGACCGAACTTTGAAATGCTGACACTTTATTCATCAAAGAAGGAACTGAATTCTCATTTAATATGGCCACCTCTGGCAATGACGGTGGCCTTCACACACTGGCGGAATTTTGCCGGAATGACAAACCGGACATCTTGAGCGAGTCCTATCTTGCGCCGTGTGGGTGGGGAAGGAGTTCTGATGGAAGACATTCTTGATCCCTGCAGCCTTGGCGTTCTTACTTCGAATGATTTGAGCTTCAAGAACGTTACAGTAAAACTCTGCATTCACTCTCTCGAGCTTGGGGAAAAAAGTGAGTTAAGACGTTGCCCTCACAGGAGACCACGCTAAGGACCATGACGCTGGTCGGCGTTTTTGCCGTTATCGTGGGTTCACGTCAGAACTCGAGGAGGTGATCCAGCAGATATTACGACTGTTATAAGTAGTATCGATAGAAAAAGTGCGAGAAAAATTTAAAAACCGACCTGCTTCTCTTCAATCAGGTCAAAGCCTTCTTACACTTCTCCAAACAAACTTCCTTCATTTTACTGGTTAGAAGGTGCTTTCTACTATACAAGTAAGTCGTTAAGTTCATATCCTTGATGGCTCTCTAAATTGTTGACTTGCTGACAGTTCTCTCCTTAGCCAATTTTGAGAGCAGTGCTGCTGGAATGGCCTTGCTGCTTCTCTTGAGACCGGTCAGAAAGTGGAATGTGCGAATTCCATCATTTCTTTACCTCTGGTTGGCTCTTTTGTATTCGTCAAACTTGTCAAATGGCTAGCAGACATCGTAAACGGTTTGACGGGATACTTGAAGGACCCAACGCGGCGTGGTTATAAATAAAAATATTTGGCTTGCTCCATGGCTTCATTCTGCGCTGACGAAGTTGAAAGGTAAACGAAACCATTCTGTCACAACTAGTAGTAAGTTTCGTTCGGTTAGTTCAAATTGTACAAAATGAATTCAGAATTGCTAACCTCTACCAGTTTATTGGGATAACCCTTTACGTTACGTATTTGTCATGAAGTTATAACGTTTGGAAGTTTATCAAAATCTAGGACTGACAGTACACAAATACGATTCCTCTAACTGTTTACACAAAGAATACGTGCATATTCTGACCAACTAGAAGTTCTCATTTATTACAATATACAATTTTTAGTATTAAAATGATTTTAATCACAAGGCGAACAATATACTCTATATTCTCAAGAGATATTTTGAGTAGGAAGAGACAATTTAACCATGCAAAGAAGTTGAAAAATTTTAGTGCGTGCAATTATTGACACCAAACGTATTATATTTCTAGGTGTATTTCAAATTTCAGATGCTCAATGAACATGGTTTTAATGAAAATGAAAAATTTACAATGTTTCATCAGAGCTCAGAAGGAGAAACCACACTCCTGTTGATATACTGGGGCAATCAGTCGGTGTGTCATTTTTTCTTCTCCGTGATTGTGGGGCTGAAAGACACTGAGCAGAGGCAGCATGTTGGCAGAAGAAGCACAGTTTTGGCGGAGGAGCAGCGGTAAAAGTGCACTGCAATATCAGAAGCTGAGCTAAGATGGGTGGTCCAATAGAGACCTTGTTGTCCGCCGTGCTGGCAGCCGCCTGCCCACATCCTCTGCCTCAATTGACTCACTAAAGGCGACCTCAGTTTATTGAGACTTTTTTGTTTTAAGAAGCCAAATTTTGAGTGAAAGAGGCCAATCTCGATTCTACGAGTATGTTTAATATAAAGATTACTTAGATAGTTATATTTGAAGACTAAATCAGACGTTAGGAGTTACTGAGAGCCGCAAGCTGGGAAGGATTGATGGAGGCGAGCCTGAGCTCAATACACTTTCAAAATGAACCAATTTTCATGATGCAGACATAGCAAATTTTCAATAACGATAATGATACTTTAGTAAAGAATTGACATCATTTGTGGAGTCGCACTTTACACAGTTCAGAGATGCCCTACAATGGTTGAGGACATGAGTGCACGAGGTTTCATCGTGTGTACAAGAGCACCAGCATGAGTTGTACAGGATCTACTTGATGTAAAGACGTAAAACAAATAAAATAAAATAAAATAAAACACTGCGCAACACACGGGAAAAATAGAGCTTTTTTGGTAATTGGCCACTATACACATTTGGGTCAAGAATTAGTTATGTCTCAGCTCGAAGTGCTTCTACGAAGTATTCTGTACTGCATATTATAAATGCTACGATGTGACTGTCAGTTCTGTTGATTTTCAAAATAAAGATTATATGTACTTGTTAGTATGGTAGTTCGTCACTTTTTGGGATATTTAACAGGGACCTTACATGTGTGATTCCATGCTTAGTTTTACTTTAATTTTATGTTACCTACGACTTTTTCAATAAATATTTATGAAGAGGATTTTTCTACCATAAATGTTAAAATGGATGGAGGGATACATTTTTTGAATATCAGTGATATCTCATTGTTTTTTGCTCATGAGATTCTGATACTTTCTCTTATGCACACAAAACAATTAGAAATTTGCGTCGCTTCACAAAGTGCTACTTCGGGTGACATCAAAATATCGATTAAGAGTCTGTCTATGATGTGCTTCCTGTAGTCCTGTAATGAATTACACAGAGGGTAATTTTAGAATTATAAGAACTAGAAGTGAATGCAGAATTAAGCTCGAGTGTGTACTGTATTTGTATTAGTGTTTGACTTGTGTGGAACACTGCAAGCTCCGAGTCTTGCTATTCAAGACAAAATTTTCGTTTATGCTATGCTAACTACGGAGATACTTTATTCAAATAAAAAACGCAATTATTCTGCAATAAGATGATAAAGATATATCAAAATCAACACTCAATTGCAGAAAACTTTTGAAATATCCAGACGTTGACGTCATTATGCTGACTCGGATCCACTTGAGATTGTTTCTTATCTCATCAAGTGAGAACAAAGCTAAGGAGTGATGTGAGTGGAAAGCAGCGGCATGACATTTTAGTGCCTGCATTCAGTTCATCATAATATAAAGTTTTTCAATTTCATTTGATACGAGTGGAAACTTGTGTCAAGCTATCAGTGCGAAAGCACATTCACACTTTGTATTTATATTTGCGACCAAGGAAATCCGACCCATGAACAACAAAATAATTTATTTTTCTGGTCTTTGTAGCACCGAATGCACGACACTCAGGCATGATTTGCTCGTAGAATACTAATGCAAAAACGCGTTTGCATGCCTCCTGGGCCACACGTTCACATATGAGTTGTGCGGATGATGGGGTCCGGGGTCTGGAAATAAATAAATTGCTCACTGGAGGAGGTACGGAACCCTCTTCCTTAGCTCTCATATAATTTGAGATACACAGAAGAGTAACTTATGGCACTTATGAGTCAATGTGTAAATGGGATTGTATTCGATCTGGCTGCAAGTGAATTGTTGACCTACTCCCACTTTTGATGGAAAAATGTCCTTGAGAACTTCTGTTTTTATCATTCTGTTTTATCATTATACATAAATTGCCCAATTTTGGTGAAACTAAATATTTTCCCATACGAACGACTAAAATATTTTGCATGAATTTTTGCACAACAGTGAAAATGAACTTAATTTTTTAAATTTTATCAGAAAATAATTAATGTCGGTAGAGACATTTAAAGAAGCAGGACAGTTGAGAAAGCTGGCAGTGTAATGGGGCAGTTAGAGGCAGCGTGCTTCGCTTCTCCCGCAATTTCTATAGACTGTGCGCTGTACGATGTAACGCAAAGCCTTTTATCATGATGATTACATTGCTAAATAACATTAAATTATTCTCATTCAGGAGTCAAATCACCCGAGATCCGTTAATACCACTCTATAGTTGACTGGATTGTAGCAGAGGGAAGACCCCCTAAAAACGGCGCGGAGGGAATCCTTGGTTGTAGCGCAGGGCTCAATGCTTTAGACCGTCATTAGTGGAGGATCAGAGAGCGCTGCTTGCCAGCGGCGGCATGCCACCGTCATTTTATTGTGGTTGAAAACAAAGTCATGTATTCGGAATGTCCTTCAGGGTGGGAAGTTCTAGATTGAAATTCTGTATAAGAGTATTGTGTTGTATTATTAATATTTCCACAATACAGATGCAGAATAGTATTATTTCATAATTCTTTGTTTTTCTGTAAGCTCGTACTACAATACATCAAATGAAAGTATAATTTTACCCGTACGATCTGAGTAACGAAATCAGCGTAGGATAAACGAAAATCCTGAACGAATGCTTGCTTTGATGACTATTACAAACCATCATCTATTTTGTGTCTTGCACATTTCCCATCTCAGGAAATTGAGCTGTGTGTTTTGGAATTTGTAAAATGTATCATAGATTAAGATCGACTAACATCAAAAGCAATGTTCCGCTAAATTTCTGTTTGATGAATGGTATTTTATTGTTCTATCTTTATCGTATTCCATTCACTGCTGTCTTAATCATCGAGAGCTTTTTTCCAAGCGTACAAACAAATATACATGGTGAACTCATGGGGAAGTGCTGCGTGTCTTCACTCGCTCAATAGTCATTGACAGGAAAGAAACGCAAAACACTCGGGGGAAAAATTCCTTCGCAAATTTCAATTCTATTTCTATATCTGTCTGCAGCTTTCGTTGTGTATCGTCGAAACCAGGGATTGTTCAATAAATCGAACTCGTCAGGTACTTATGCAGGATCCTTTTATAAAGGGGGATTAACAACTGTACTCTATCAAGCATGAATGTTAAGCTCTAACAGTTGGGAAGTATGATCCCTTTCAGCTTACGTGGAGTCAGTAAGTGATAAATAATTTTGATTCACAAACTGTGAATCGAATTCAGAGGGAAGCTGGGGAAAGGTGAGTTTGACATGGCAAATATTCATAGCCTAAATGAGGACCTAGTACAAATATTTCTAAATGCTTAGTAAAACCCGTTGACCAAAAAGTCGCTCACAAAACATATAAGTAAAAGTTCTCTATTGTTGATGGATGTGTACTTGATAAATGTATGATTGATCTCGTTGACAAACTTCTAACTGCGTTAATTCTGTTCTAGGTTTATTTGTCTGAAATACAAATTTTTGGCAAAAAATAAAAAAGCGGAAGCGTTTCGTAATGTTTAGAATTCAAACTGTGTATTTTATTAAAAGCTTGTCAGTTCCTTGCGATTTTGGAATAATATTGTATTTAACTGCATTGAACAAAATCTACGTGAGAATTATTAAAATACTATACTCGTACATCAGTATTGATTAAATGAATTGGCTCACTACTTAAATTTTTCCTCTTGCATCCTGCACACATGTGCAGTGTATAACTAATAGCGTAATTTAGATTTTTTTTTGTGAGCAAGGTCTGTTACACCACTGTCCCTCAAGAAATAACCGAAACTCAAGTCAGTAGTCTGAAGGTCGAGTTACCAAAACTCAATGCCAACTCCAGCGCTGAAGTTTTATTCGAGAGAATTATGACTTGTAGTGAAAAGTGAAAGCATCACATAATCATTACACATTACACATGATTGAAGAGAAGCAGGTCGGTTATTAAATTCTTCTCTCACATGGTAAAGTTTGGATTAGCTTCCAGAAATTTTCATCAAACAAGGACATTGGAAATGAATGATTATACTTTAAGTGAGTTGAAATATAAAGGAAATATCCCATAAGTGGTTAAACCATCACGGTCAATCTACACGATAAATTAATGAATGAATATATGCAGTTGTGTAATGTAAGTACTTATCACTGGCGAATTACAGCAGTGCAATTCAGCAACACAAGAAGATCTCACCTCACAGTACTTTAAAGTCTTAAAAACTCATTGAACTTTCAGAATTGGCGCAATGGCAGTCGCACAACCACGTACTCCTGTTCTTGTAGCAGCCGCGAGGAGAAGACGGACAGGGTGTCACATTTCTTGGCCTCAATGGCCAAGAAGTGGTTTAGTCGAGGGATCGAATACAAGGGAAGGACAATCGTTTCAGAAAGTGTAACATACGGCCTCACTTATGTTTTGAATTATAGTGCTTTTGTTCGCTCTGATACATACTAAAACATGAAGCGATGAAGACAAAGACTATTCAAAACTCTTACCTCTGCTTCGTAAAAAGTTGGAATGGACACCTCTACATAGGATGTGGATGTTACGGTTTTTACAATGAGGTTGCTAGTACAAGAAGACTTCGTTTCGAGATTTTGCTCGTTAAAGAGACAAAAGAGAATTTATTTAATTCTATCGAAATTTGCACTTTCGCTAGGATTAATATAGTTTCCGAACTACTGCACTCATACAGAGAACTAGGAATAAGTAGCAAAAGTACCTATATAGTGAGAGGCGGATGGATAGCAAGATTATTATTTTTGAAGAGGGTCAGGGTGTTATTATTATTACTTTTGAAAAGTTTCAGCGCCGTCGCGTTCAGAGGTTCTATCCGGTCCCAAACCGCCCAAATTGTCAGTATTACATCTGTCTAGTCTGTACAGACTTCAAGGATTCGATGCAAGCGTGGAGCGGGTTCGTCGGGCTGCGAGCTGATGGTGGAAACTGATCCTGCTCCATCGTCGGCAGACGTGACTTACTACTTCTTCCTTGCTTTATCCTGCCTATATTTTGTTTTTTGAATAGAATCTTTCATTTTGTTTTGTTGTGCAACCTAGCACCAATTGTCTGACGCGTACTCCACATTTTAACTGGTTTAACCAGAACTCTAAATAAATAACTTAAAGTTAAACTATTGTCTAACTTTAATTAAAATAACTTAAATACGAGTGAATTCGTCTAATGAGGGTCTGAAAAGACTCAACTCAGAATTCTACTCTGTAAATTAAAATTTCCTCTTCCTTTCTAAACGTAAAAACTACTACTATTCTTTACTATCTATGTGGAGTACAGTTCTTTAACTATTTTCAGTCTATCTTTAAAAATTCTTACACGCCTAGCAGTTTCCGATGGAAACACTGAAAGAGCACGTATCTTTTAGGTTTGTATCTAGCATTTGAAAGTTAACTGAAATATCACCATACTGAAATTCTTCTTGCTAAGTCCATTATAACAGAGTAATTAATTCGTCAATTCTCAACATTACAAATACATTGGGTGGTTGCTACCAGCTTTGGGACAGCGACGGGCGAACTCTTTCCAGTGCATAAGTCCTCGCTGTCAGTGGTAGGTTACTCGTCTGCAGTTAGGTCCCTGAATTACATTTGGCATTAATAGCAACCTTTACCCGGTATTCCGTAAAACTTCATAAGAATCTATCATTTAGCGGCAGGAAGAAGTGGGAGGCCAAGGTCGTGCGTCTGCAATCTTGGAGCACGGTTCATCGGTGCCCTTTGCCACTGGAGCTCAGCGTACGCTACCTAAGATTCAGATTGAACGCGGTTCGGATGGTGAGAGCTGACATTCCGGCTCGAGACCCCAGGGACCAACGGACTCGAACGCGGGGGTGCTGAGACTAACCGTTCTCTCCAGTTGTTTATTTATGTTCTGGCTCTTGCAGACCTCAATTAAACTTCACCTTAATTGCTTGAAGAGACGCCAGTTTTATTGGAGGGACGGCTTAAAACCCTAACCATTTTTTTTGTTGGCGGTCAAGTCGTCAAAATTATTTAATAAAATTACTTAAATACAAAAATACTTAATTGCTGCTTAATTTCAAGTAAATAAATTAGATTTAAAAACCTTAACTTTTACTCATGAAGTGTCGTGAACCTTTGTGGCTTGTAAGATTCGCGACAATTCCAAACCATATCAAATTCTTTCCATAGACAATGTAAATTTAAATGGAATTGGAGTAATATCTACATCTACATATATAATTGACAATGTATCTCCATCTCTCTGTATCTGTGCATGTCCGTTCCATTACTTCCTATCTATTACTTGAGAAAATTAATGAAATGAAATCAGAACGGGTATGCATGTATTACAAGCATTGTATTGTGGATACCGAAGGCACCGGATCACTATAAAATACTCGATTTGTTACGTTATTAGCTTCCTTCTCTTACACGGCCATGTTATCGGTAGATAAAATAGAAAATGAAAGTTCTGTATACATTCATGAAAAATATTCAGATTGTGATAGTACTATGGGTACAACTGAAAACTGTATTTTATCTATAGATTCTGAATTTTATCACTTTCAAATCAAAGAATTTCAACGGGTACTCTCTGGACTATGTTATCGGTAGATAAGATACAAAATGGAAGTTTTACATATATGAATTAGTAATTCGTCGCGAATCTTTAATACATTCATCTTTATAATAATTTCAAATCAGTAAAATCTAAACCGTGGAACTTCCACGGGAACTGTCTTAGTCTATGGACTATGTATCTCTATCTCTCTGTATCTGTGTGTCCGCTCCATTACTTCCCATCTATTACTGAAGAAAAATTAATGAACTGAAATCAGAACGGGTATAGTAATATAAGCATTGTATTGTGGATACAAAAAGCGCCGTATCACTATAAAATACTCAATCTTTTCCGTTTTAGCTTTCTTCTCTTGCACGGCCATGTTAGCGGTAGATAAGTTTCAGAATGGAAGTTCTGTAGACATTCATGAAAAATATTCAGATTCTGATAGTAGCACGGGTAAAACTGAAAATTGTATTTTATTTCAGAGATCCTTAATTTTATAATTTCAAACTGAGGAATTTCAACGGGTATTAACTGAACCATGTTATCGGTAGAAAAAATACAGAATGGAAGATATGTATATATATATATATATATGTACATATATATTAATAAAAAATATTCACTCAGAGCGCAATATTTCGGCGTCTATCTTTAATACACGAGTCTTTATGATAAATTAAAATCAGTAAAATCTAAACCGTAGAACTTCCACGGGAACTGTCTTGTAACCTAATAAATTATTATTTACTAGTGTGTATGCCCGTTCAAAATAACCTGTTTTAATATGCATTCGAAGAAAAAACTTAAAACAACAGATTCTCTGACATAAACAGAAAGTCTACAGATTTTACTCCAGCCGTTAAGAATCTATATAATTGAAAGTTTACGAATTTAACTACCAGTATTTAAGGGAAATTCCCATTGTAATAACATAGAAGAAATTACGCACAAAAAATACAAAGTAATTTCACAGGGCACTATCAGGGCCATGTTATCGGTAGATGAGACACAGAAGGGAAGTTCCGTATATGTTAATGAAAAACTTTCGTGTAAAACACAATAATTCGAAGAATAATTTTAAATTAGCCAAATCTCAATTGTGGAATTTCCACGGGAACTGTCTAATATATGTAAATTACTGAAGAAAAATTATTGAACTGAAATCTGATCGGGTATGCATGTATTATGAGCATTGTATTGTGGATACCAAAGGCGCCTGATCACTATAAAATACTATTTTTTCCGTTATTTGCTTTCTTTTCATACACAACCGTTTTCGGTAGATAAGATACAGAATTAAAGTTCTGTATGCATTCATTAAAAATATTCAGATTCTGATAGTACCACGGGTCAAACTGAAAAATGAATTTTATTTCATACATCCTTAATTTTATCACTTTTAAGCCAAGGAATTTCAACGGGTGCTATCTGGGCCATGTTGTCGGTAGATAAGAGACAGAACGGAAGTTCTGTATATATTAATGAAAAGTATTCATTGAAAACAAAATAATACGTCGTAAATCTGTAATACATTCACCTACATAATTTCAAATTAATCAAATCTAAATCGTAGAATTTTCACTGGAACTGTCTAGTCTTCATATATAATAGACAGTGTATCTCCATCTTTCTCTCTCTATCTGTGTGTGTCCGTCCCATTACTTCTTATTTATTACTGAAGAAAAATGATTGAACTGAAATCTGAACGGGTATGCATGTATTATAAGCATTTTATTGTGGTTACCTAAGACACTGCATCACTATGAAGTACTCAATTTTTTCCGATACTAGCTTTTTTCTCCTACACAGCCATGTTATCGGTAGATAAGATACTGAATAAAAATTTTATATATATTCATAAAAACTATTCAGATTCTGAGAGTACCACGGGCAAAACTGAAAAATGCATTTTATTTCATAGATCCTTAATTTTATCACTTTCAAATCAAAGAATTTCAACGGGTACTATCTGGGTCATGTTATCGATAGATAAGAGACAGAAGAGAAGTTCTGTATGTATTAATGAGAAGTATTAATTTAAAAGACAATAATTTGCAGTAAATCTTTAATACATTCATCTTTATAATAATTTCAAATTAGTCAAATCTAAATCGTGGATTTTCATCGGGAACTGTCTAGTAGTTCTAATACAGGGTGTCTCGAAAAAATGTACTCTCACTTTGAATGACGAGAAAACCTTTATATATGAACATAGAGTAAAATGGAACATCTTCGAATACAGAAGACAAATGTAATTGAAGAATCATGTTCGCAAATGCTCAAAACAAAAAAGGCCTGCAACACAAAAAATGCAGCATGTTAGTGACAGTTAAAGTGTGAGTACAGTTTTTTGAGACACCCTGTAGAACAACTAGAAATATAGAACAGCAAATAGTTGTTCACTATTAGAACTTAAAGATATTGAAAATGACGTTGAAAGAAGTGTAAGACTAGAAAATTTAAGACGAAAGAAACATCAACGTTTAAATGAAAAATTTCAATTTCAAAAATCTGTGTTCAAAAATTTCTGTACAGGGTGTGACAACATAACTTCCTTTTCCTGTACCTTTTTAGAGAGCAAAGAAGGAAGTGATGTTGCTGCACCCTGTACCTGTAATAAACCTAATAAATTGAAAACACGAGTCTGCTAGTACTATGTACAATCAAAAATTCTATTCTGCCATTAATATATCGTAAACTTTTAGCTATACGTAAATGTCAAGAAATTTTAAAAGTCAGTACTAATCTTTGCAAGATTAGTACTGCAATTGGTACAGCTAAAGTACTGCTCTAGAGCAATTGAAACAGTCTTTGTTTGGACAGTTTTTCTTAATATTTGAGTTTTAACAGTTATGTGTGCAAATGTTCAAAGGGAGTTGAATGAATGGCGAAAGGAGTTTTAGCTTTATATTTATTTATCAATTAGAAAACGATCATTCAAGGTATGAATATTGTTCAAAATTATTATCCACAGGACTGATTCACTACTCTTTTATGTTTAGTTGCTTGTATAAAATACAAGGAGTGCGCCGAGATGGAACTAGGTTCAGACCGTATTTTCGAGCAACTTCAAAGAAAAGACTCCTCAAATGTTCAAATACTAAAAAAGAGGATCAGTATTACCAATACCTGAACGTTTACCTTGAATAGTAATATATTTTGTGAACAATATTGCCAAATGAGTAAAATAACAGAATTTTTTTAACTCTATCCATATCTTTCATGTCTTTAATTTTGTTCTTACATTCTTCAAGTTTTCTTGAACTGATTTATCCATCACATCAAAAGAAGTTATGAACATAAAATACTTGATAAACTGATTTCTATCTGTAGGCATCATTCTCCCTGTTGGTGTTAACTCCTATGCGTTTTTCCCATGCTTTCCAATCTTATTCATGGTGTCTTTACTTTATGTTCTGCGTATCGTACAGAAACACGCAACACAGCTGACGAGCATCAGAGGCGCGTAGATCTCCAGTAGTTTTTTGTCTGACCCTTCGCAATTTCTTTCTTGTACTTTCTCTACAACTAGGAATTTTTCTTGGTGTAGCGATCGGGTAAGAAAGCATTGAAAGTCTCTTGGTGTCCGTGTGAACTATGTATATAGTTTTATCAAATCTTCCTTCTGAGGCTACCTCTACTGAAGTTAGTGATGTTGATTTTTTTTCAGCACCAAACTTGAAGTAGTGCCTCTCGGCCTTTTGGTGTTTTCTATTGACAGGTCCTTAGAAGAGTTTTTCAATAAATCGTATCCAAATTACTGAGTTCCTATCAATAACAGTGTACACAATACGCTCGGTGAGTTTACGTTATCCTTTTTGGCAGGTCCTTTTGAGAGATACACGAGAGGTGGTGTTTGCTTTAGAGGATTGGCAATTTGGCGAATGTTTGCTGTTCGTATATCAAGTGTAAAATGGTCTTGTGTAGCCGCACCGTGATAAAAGTGAGCGCCTTTTGAAGGAGCGTTTCGAGAGCCGCCGATCTGAGCTAGCTTCGGAGCACTCATGCGCCGGCGTGAGATACTCCTCAGTGGGTGCCCTGCACTGCTTTCACTGAGAGGCTCTGCTACAAAATTGAGGAAAGCGACAGTGACCAGAAAGGTCTTCTCACAAAACTGGTATGTGAACCGAGAAAAGCAGTCGAAAAAGTCAGACAGGGAGGATAGAGTATTATCAACTTGAATATGCTGGATGGGGACGGGATAAAGACATTACAATTTTGTGTGTGAAAATTAAGGCAACATCTTATTCAAACTTTTCTTTGTAATTGAGACTTGGCTGAACCGGTAAAAAGCTATTTTTTATTATGTGTTATGTGAATGATGGCATTATATTCAAGCACTATTTTTAAACAATGTGCATGATTCATCTAACGGGAGAAAATACGCATTTGAACACTTTCAAAGCTGAATTTCATCAACTTCAAAGACATCAAATTGGATAGAACGTACACTCTATATCTTTCAGTGCAAGGTTGATTAAATGTGTAAGTGGATGGAGAAAGATATGATTAAAAATGATGAATTATCATGGACAATTGAGAACAAATATTTGTACAAACTTATATTTTTGAAAAGTAGTGCACATTTTACAACCTATAATTTTTCTATTTGTTTATTCTTCTTCATGAACTACCTTCGAATCATTGACGTTTTTGGGTTTTTGAATGAAATTTATTCATCAATATTCGCCTCAAATTTTCAACTTATTCAAGTCTGGCGATCGACTAGGCTATGCTAGAACGTTCACCCAATTGGTAATTAGCATTTGCTATACGTTTTAGATTATTGTTTTGTTGCCAAATTCAACCCTCCTAAAGCCCAAGCTGCTCTGTGGACAAGAAAAGACTTCCTCCTAAAACCATTTGGCAACCTGCAGAGCTTATTTTCTATTTCTGTGAGTTGAGTATTGCCGGTAGTTTGAGATCAGAAAGGCTCTACACTGTCATTCTACAACTCCTACGGTTCATCGAGTCGTGTTCGAAGACTATTTTGCCTAAAGTTACCTTATGTTCACCGGTATAAAAGCTTACCTAACCCTCACTTCGAAGGATTGTGCAGCGCAAGTATTCGAATTTTTCTGACGGCATTCATGCTCGGCACTGACCAGTACTGCCTGAAGGTACAATAACTTCTCCCTATTTGCACTACCATGTCTCTCGTTTCGGCGTCGAAGTCTGAGCAGGAAACACAAATTTTTGAATGCTAAAGAAGTTTTTCTATCAGACGGCAGTGAAAATCAGATACCACTGGTCAGCTTTGCCATAGAAGGTTAGCATTTTGCACGTTCGAATTCCGAGTGTTTATTAGCTGGTACAGGTACGGTTTGATTCATGAGATGCATTCCATCTAGATCAAACTGTCTCTAGCGAGTAATGTTATTTCCTGCTTGATAGGTTTGTACGCGAAAAAATTCCACAACTTGCCAGCTTATCACCATCACTTGATCTGTTATAATGATTTACTCAGTATTCAATTTTAGAGAACAGGGTTTCGGACCCAAATTTTGTTTGCGTTATAGATGAAGAAACTTTAAAAAATTTCAGAATAGTTGAGGGAGAGAGAGCATCAGCAATTCAGGAATCATGGTCTTCTAAGATAAATAAGGAACACTTAAGGTGTGGGTAGGAGAGGGAATTATTGTAGTCACCATAACCGATAGCGGCGGCACTATTCACTTTATTATTTCTAGAATATATTTTTTCCTATTTCTTTGTAATTTGATCTTCTGTACTGTCTGTGATGAGAAGAGTGACTGAATCTAAAAGGGTTATTGGTTAAGCATTTATGTGATGAAGAGATAAAAGTACTCGAATTTTTTGTGGACATCAATTACCACGACGAAGAGTAAAGCGAAACGTAGTACAATACACGACTACTGGGACTAATAATACGGTACAAAATACCCCAAAACAAAAGTTTGACTTGTAAATACATTGAATAATAAATTTACTTATATATTTTTATGTTTTAAGCTAATATGAGATCATACATATAAATTTTATAACACGCGTAGATGTATACGCATGGTCCCACTGATGAATTAAGTAATTTAAAAATGAAACTGCTTTTTTTTATCTGCGAGCCATGGTAGCTAAATGGTTAAGGGATAATTTACAACAGCACGTATGTCAAAATTGTATAACATTTATGTGTTCTTCACATTCGTACAATGCAATAACTCACGTGAGAAAGTCTGGATTTTTTTTTAAAAATTGGGAGGGAAATATCTCAATCCTGGGAACAACTCTCCGAAAATGCTGACATATACGTACAGTATACATACTCGTACATATAATAGCTGCCATTTACGTTACAATAGCTAAGCGGTGGGGATGAGGGCGTCGTACAGAGAATCTATGAGCTCGACCTTTTTAATCAACTGTTCGTTTTCATGCTAAATTATAGGATGTGGTTGATCCTAAAAGGGATGTCAAGTTTACTGACAGAACAACTATTGGACAAAAAAGAATTTTAAAATTTTTGCACATTTTTAGCAACAAGGTAATTTTCAGTAACACAGTCTTTTGTTCTTTCAATTGGTAAATAGAGGATCTCTGCACCCTATTTTCCAAACCTATCGACACAAAATTTTCTATGTTTTTTGCGCTTTGTAGCTTTGATCACACTTTGCAGTTTACAGATCTGACAATGGAATTGGCTTTTGAAGCGTTTTCGAGTAAACATGACTTAATCATGTAACCAGTTTCTTCAATTTTAAATTCTTACTATGCAGGGAGCGTATGAAGTTTGTAACGATTATCCGATCAATTTAATACTATAGGAAATCGCGTAAATAGTCATTACTTTATACCATTGTGTAAATTAATGATGCAAAATTGTATATACAACGGCATATACAATTTAATGATTTATACAATGTTATACAATAATGTTTTCCCTGCGAGTAACAAGCTGCATGACTGCATTAAATGTGACCGTTGAGAAAAAAACGTGATAGCATCACAAATATGTATGATTTCTATTTATGCTTAGTTTCGGTAGCTGTCCGCTAGCATGGATTTAAAACATCAAAAGGCTTTAGAAAGTGATGAATGACATAGTTCATTGTAGTAAAAGCGTGAAAAATAAGACTGAACGACTGCTAGAAAGCATACACTACAATTACACTAGCTAAAATATAAAAACTTACCTCTTCAACTAAAGGTCGTCCCATGACTGTACTAGTGCTAGACGTAAGATATTCATTGTCTGGAGACGAATTTTTCATTACTACTATTACTGCTAGAACTTATGTTTAAAGGGAAAAGCTATGGACTCTGTTAATTTTCACATATGTACAAGAAAATTTTTCCCTTAAACATAAGTTCTAGCAGTAATAGCAGTAATGAAAAATTCGTCTCCAGACAATGAATATCTTACGTCTAGCACTAGTACAGTCATGGGACGACCTTTAGTTGAAGAGGTAAGTTTTTATATTTTAGCTAGTGTAATTGTAGTGTATGCTTTCTAGCAGTCGTTCAGTCTTATTTTTCACGCTTTTACTACTATGAACTATGTCATTCATCACTTTCTAAAGCCTTTTGATGTTTTAAATCCATGCTAGCGGACAGCTACCGAAACTAAGCACAAATAGAAATCATACATATTTGTGATGCTATCACGTTTGTTTCTCAACGGTCACATTAAATGAAGTCATGCAGCTACGCAGTGTTCAATGGCAGTGTCATGCTGCCATGCAGTGTTCAATTACAATGCCATGCTGCCATGTAAAGCTCAATTGCAGTGTCATGCTGCCATGCAAGGTTCAATTACAGTGTCATACTGCCATGCAAAATTCAATTACAGTGTCATGCTGCCATGCAAAGTTAAATTGCAGTGTCATGCTGCCATGCAAAGTTCAATTACAGTGTTATGCTGCCATGCAAAGTTAAATTGCAGTGTCATGATGCCATGCAAAGTTCAATTGAAGGGTGGAAAGCACTAGTGGACTACTTGCATTTTTTCCCATGGTAAATATAATATATTTTCCACGGGAAAAAATGCAAGTAGTCCACTCCCGTGCTGTCGCTAACACAGCGCAGACAGAGGCGATTACGATCCAGTAGTTTACTATATGAAGGGTGGACAGCACTAATGGACAACTTGCATTTTCTCCTGTGGGAAAAAATGCAAGTAGTCCACTAGTGCTTTCCAACCTTCAATTGCAGTGTTTGCTGCCATTCTGTGTCTAATTGTAAAAAGAATTTTTCATATATTTGAATACAGATACGAGGAAGTACTTACTCTAAACAATATAAATGAAAACTATAGCTTCATTATCATCTATTTTCACCCTCGTCGTGAGAGTATGTGTTTTTACTGTAAATACGTCCGAAGTTGATATTTCTCAAAATTTTCGCCTGGCGTACATGCACCCCATGCTAACCATTGCTGTCACCTTGCCCTACATTCTAAAATGATAATTTCCGTCTCAGAATATAAAGAATTGTTTTTTTATACATATGATACAAAAGCTACATATATATTTCGGAATTTTTCGTTCAGTTTCAAAAAGTTCTCGGGGTAGCTGGAATATTTTTACTTCTTTTGCGTACATATTTTCTCATATTATTTCAACTTTACAAATCAGTGAGCTTACCCTTTTGTAGAATACAAACATAAAGGAAATTTTGACGCTGATACGACCGTTTGAATCATTTCATTTTTTTTACTGGTGTTTCAGAGATTTCAGAGTGTTTAGCCTTTGATAACTATTTACGAGTATAAGTGCAGGAAACCGAAGCGATACTTATCATACGGACCTTTGCTGTATTTCTTTCGCTGCTGTATCTATTTCATAAACGTTTCTGTTGCATAGAGGAAAAGCTTTACATTCGAGGGTCCATTCAGATGAAAATCCTAGCACAAATTGAGCCACGATCCCCTTTTAGCACGGCAGCGGGACATGAATTGCTTCCCTCAAAGGGTTTGGCGCGGGTCCTGAAAGCCTCCTCACCTGCCGGCGCCCCTTACATTGAAATGAATATGGAGATTTGTGACGCGTTCCTGAATAATCTTTGAACACTTGTTGCCTTTGATGTGAGTCGTCCTAAAAATGCTCGAGACAGCAGGAGGAATGTTTCAATTTGGCACAAAGCAAAAGAACATCTTTCTCTTACATTCTATCGGGACTCAAATGCAAATAGGGCCCGAGAAAGCTAACTGAAATTGGGCAGGTTATTCGGGTTTCCAATTTATAACTTCCATGTACTGACGGGAAATTCGTGAAAAAAATTCGCTCAACGAGGTTCTTTTTTTCTTCGACCAAAGATGAAGGAAAATCTTCTTTTTAATCAGTGAGGAGAAGCAAGATGCGAAAACTTATTTAAAGTTACCGAGCTAGAAACCGCTCTTGAACGTAATTAAAGTTCTTATTCTATTATGAAGATGTTTACTTCCGACGTTGTCACTCACCGCGAGCTCGTTTTATTCGCCATTGACGGAAGTTTCGCTCTGAGTCCACAAGTGAGGAGCTTGTGGAAGAGTAGGTTGGACCGACGTCGTTTTCACGGTCATTCAGGAAAAGAAGAAGTGACCATTCCAGTCGTCGACCAACACCGATCAGCTTACGGGGAGGTGAGAGTGAAGTCTGTTTTCGTTTTTTCTTGAAGAAGGACCGACCTGTACTGGTCATAATAGTAAAATATACACGCAAGCGCTATTTATTGAGAAATAAATA
Source organism: Trinorchestia longiramus (assembly GCA_006783055.1). Taxonomy (NCBI): domain Eukaryota; kingdom Metazoa; phylum Arthropoda; class Malacostraca; order Amphipoda; family Talitridae; genus Trinorchestia; species Trinorchestia longiramus. The sequence continues at coordinate 76,043 of VCRD01001928.1, forward strand.
ATACTATTTATTGCTTGTGGCAGCCAGCTGATAGTTCGCCTCTGCTCCTGGCAGGATTGTCGATTAGAGCTTCACCTTTAAGAGCCTAAAATGTGGTAGTTTAATGAAGTAATCTTAGTTTTCTCTTATGGGACGTAATAATTTAATTTGTCTTTTCCTAATAAAGCATTAATAAGGCGTAAAGATCACATATCCATCAACTGTATAATATTTGCTTGTAATGACGCTTGAGAACGCGCCTCATGAGGTTCATGGAGTTGGTCAGTGATGTGGCGCGTATTGACTCAGGGAAATGTTTCAATCATCTTTTTTGTCATTAGCTATTAATAATCAGAGTTACAGAGGATCTAAAATTGCAAAACTGGCTTAAATTTAAAGTCAGGTTAAACTTGTTCACTCAATCAGACCAGTTTTGTATTATCAATTCAGTAAGAAAAAAGTATACCCGAAAAGATTCGTTTTTTCTGAAACATTATGGGAGTTAAAAAATAGTCTTGAGAAAATAAAAGTTAAGTATCACGTAGTGGAATATTGAAATCGTTATAGAGATGGACCAAATAAAAAATTAAAATTGAAGAGAGACGAGATCACAGTGTAATTTACATTTTATAACATTGACAGTCAAAACATATTTGCAGAATAAAGTGAAAAATCGTGTGTTCATAATAGTTGTAGGATAATGAGCAATGTTAAACGACTAAATGTGCTCTCGTGTGCTTTATTAGCATCATATTCAAATTTATTAGTATCCAAATATACATGGAACATAAAAAATTAGGTTGTATGCAGTCTAGAATTCGTGGAACAAATATATTATGCCATGGATCTTGTATGCTATGCGTTATATGCTAGAAAATGTAACAGGGACGTTGCATATCATGGAGAAACTGATAGCTGAGGTGTTTTTATCTTACAGGCACCGAACAGTTGTGAATTTATCGCTTTGTTTATGCACACTCATGTTGAGATACAAGTTTACTATCACTTCAATGTTTTTAAATTGAGTAACATATGTGCAACCATACTAATCTAATAGATCATTACTGAGAAAAAAGTGTCAGAATAATTAGGCCGTTTATTTTATATGAATTCATCATAAAATAGAACAAAATGAAATGGGACAGCGTTGTGGATAATTTCTTCGTTATGACTCCTGTTCATGGGTCGAAAATTAGGTGGTCGAAGATGACCTCCAATAAACTGCTAACTCAATAAACTTTAACGATTTTGTCTTTATTATTATCGTTTTCATACATATATCTACTATTATTATCTTCATTATGAATGCTACCGTATAAATTTCCTAGAGTAAGAGTATACGCATTAAATGAATACTACTCGATAATTTTGACTAGTGAGCATGAACTTTCTTGCGCTGGTAGCCGCAACTTGTGACCCTACCGAGCGCTCACCTTTGATGGCCGCAGAGTAGGCTATTCCTCGGGGACTGCGGTGACAGAATTTGGGCAGGGTCAGTTTCTAACTCAATTAACGGCCCAGGATCAAATTCGGTGACGCCCCTGGCACCTCGTGGCTAATAAATCGCTCAGCTTCACAAGTTTGGTGCGGCTTAACTTCACACCCCGTCTCTTCAGTTCGGCATTCTCCTCTCGTTAGTGCACCGTGCACAAAGTGCTGGCGTCTATGTAGAACACATAAACACTCCGTGGAAAGGGAGAAATTTAGATAACAAACTTGCTTTAGAAATTGAAATATATTGTGAAATAATTGGGATTCTATAATAATCACTCCTTTTTCATGTTTTCATAATATTATTATACGACTTTTTGGAGCATGGACAACTTTTTGTCATGAATGTGATTTTTTTTGTCATTTCCCTCCGAAAATTGAAAAAGGTCATGGTCTGGTCGAGGCATAATTTCAAATTATTGACGATCGTTCTGTCATGAGAATAGTATTTTTTGGAATAAATAGGGACTTTTCAGACGTTTTACTGTTTTACCGTCATGAGAAAAAATTGTTACACTACAACGATGAACTCTGTTACATGGCTTATGTCGCGATAACAATTTTTTCTTTACTTTTATTTTACTTTACTTCATATTGCATGCATCTTTTACCTTTGCATGAATTGCATGTATATTTATTTAATTATCGTTAATTACTAAGTTTATTAATGCCAATATCTTTCAACCCTACAACAATCAATAAATGAATAAACTTTTATAGCAAACAAACATGATCGCTATGAGGCGTCCAAATCCCTCAACACATTTTTATGATTGAAACACGCTATTATAACAGTTGCTGAGTGAGAGGGTAAATAAAATGACACGTGATATTCCAGCATGAATTATTGTAACACGGGAAAATTTAGTTAACATTGGATCTCAGCAATCGACATACTAAATCAACATCTAGGCATGAAGGTTACGCTGAATTATACTCTGTGATCACATGACTAACAACAAATTAACCTTTACCTCCCTTGCACGACGATGATGATTCCCTCACGATGTACCCTTCACTAAGTTCACGAAGCTCACCAGCACACTTCCCAAGCCTAACATAAAATGCGGATGTTGAATGTTGGAGGACTCTCGTAAGTTGCCCGATGATCACTTCCCCTATTATAGATTGAAGACAATGTTGGAGATGCCGATGACTCTTGCAGACTTGTAGACTAATGTTGAAGACGATGCCAACGTCTCTCACTAATGTTGAAGACTAATGTTATATGTTGTCGATGTTCTTCCTTACAAATGCAGACTGATGTT
>VCRD01001928.1:78857-107938 GCA_006783055.1 Trinorchestia longiramus
TCCATTATAGATATATATATATATATAGATATATATATATATATATATATATATCTATGTATTCATATTCATGACACTTATCACTGCATGTCAAAACGTGTAAATTAATGGTGCCCCTTCGAAATGGATATAATATGATCCGAAAGAAGAAAATAAAACAAAAATAAACAATGAGTGCATTTCGTTTGAAAGATGTAAAAGAAAATCGCCACAGAGTAGGCAGAGTATGTTATAGGTATTGTCTACAGTGGAGGACTATACCAGAGATCAACTTCATATTATTGGCCGAAAGGAGTTACGTTGAAAAGGGAAGACACGAGGGAGGAGCTCAACCTATAATTGAAAGGCAGAGAAGGAAGAAGAGGGTAGTTGGATTCGAGGATATCTTCAACATGGGAGGTAAAATACTCCAGATAAAAACTGGTCTGATGGCGAACATATTTTTATACAATTGTTTCGTGTTTGTCAAAATGTTATGATGCAAGCTGTAATAATTTACACTAGAAATTTTAAGTAAACAATTTACCAAAAACGGTGTTGAGGGTACAATTTTATATATTTTTTATTGTCATCACATGTTAATGTTAGGCAATGTGTAGTATGTTAACATCAACTACACTTGCTGTCAATTATCCATCGTAACTTTTATCTTGTACGGTGGTAGGTCTCTCCCTCCAGTCCAAGGGTTCGCAACCTGGGGCACCTGTACCTCTAGGAGTACATCTGCTTATCTAAAGGGGTGCATTTAATGTTAGTTTATAGTTCCTGAAACTTAAAAGTTCTATTAGAGATTCAGCGGAATTTTATTTTCCTAATTATCTTTCTGTCATAAAAATTCAGGGGTACATACTCATCTGTTGAAATACTGAAGGGGCATAAGGTCAGGGAAAACTTGGGAAACCCAGCTCTAGTCTTCTGTTAGCTTGATTCAAGGCAATCAAATGAGTATTATCATGCGTACGGGCGTTGCAAGCCTGACGCTGACCCTAAGCAAGCGGTGCGGTGCTGCGTGGGTGCAGAACGTGCAGGAGAAATTCATATCACTCTGCCAGCGATTGGTTGACGGAGTCCTGGCAATCGACGCACTGGTTATGTTTGAGGACAACTATTACCAACTCCAACGTTCCTCCTCGTTGATCTAAGTCAGGGGTCGGGAACGTATGGTTCGCGAGCCAGTTGTGGCCCTTCTGATGATTGCATCTGGCTCGCAGATAAAACATAAAATATTCTCACTTGTTTTAATCCATCGATTTTTTTTTCAGGATCAATTTTATTTTATTTTATTTTTTTATGCATCCTTTTGAGTCAGTCTGCTCAGTCATTTGCTCAAAGCTAACCCTTCGACAAATAAAATGGCGAAAAGAAAAAAGGTGAGGAGTGTCGTCATTTCAGGACGGATTTCACGTTTAACAGGTGAAAGCCTCAACGCTTGCAAAAATCTATACCTCATTACGTACCAACCAGACTACAAAGCCATCAACAAATTCATGTAGCACCAGAATTCGCATTAATGATGAGTATTTTGACAAAATTATATAAAATAATAAATTCTGGGGCTTATTATACTCACATTTAGTTTAATATAGTCTTAAAGTATATTTTACAGTTCTTGTTGAAATAAATTTCCAAATATTTTGCTTTCATGGCTCTCTGAGTTAAAAAGGTTCCCGACTCCTGATCTATGTAAGTGCTAGTCGTGCTCTTAGATCTCAAGAAGAAGGCAATAGCCGCAATCTCCATGGGGTAAATTAAGAAATGGTGCCTTAAGAAGTGTGTTAATGTCTCGCTCTGATTTAGGATTCGTCCACAAGTGTTAATATATTTTCGTGCCAATAATGGGTTAAAAATCATCAAAAAATATCGCAGTTGACTTCAAACAGTTCTGTGTTTTTGTCATTTTGCAGTCCAGTACCGCTACCAATCATTTCAGGGCTTGAAATTTGAAAATTTAGTCTCGACAGTCAAAATTCAGGGCTATCTTCATCAAACAATTTATTGCCCAAATTTGTGTACTTGTTTTCCGTGACTTTAGAATAAATGTGTTCAATCTTTCTATATTTCTGTGTGTTTAATATCCTTTTTCACATCTGCCATCATGATCGGGAAACTTATAATTATTTTATGTGGAGGTTTGGAGCCCTTCGAAGACGATCATGTCATGTTTACAATTTTTTCGTTTAACAATATCATTTACAAGAAATGAAAGAGCGAAACGTGAATAACGGAAAATAACGGAAGAAGAAACATCTGAAAATCACGCATTTGCAACATCATGACCTATGTGTATTTTTTTTTATAGAAAATAACATGATAAAATTAGTTAACGAATAACAGTCAAACGATAATTATATTACCACCACAGTTCTTACTCTGCCGAACATCTATTTTCGAGACTTCTGTTCTGGAGCACTTGTTCCGAAACTGCACCATGCAGTTATAAATCTACCATAGTGTGGTAGATTTACAAACAAGTAGGGATACAAAAGCAGTAAACAGATTGGTTGTCCTTAACGTTAATAGAAACATAGCTTCTTTCTAACGCTCAATCCTAAATAACCTTATATACTTTCCGTTAAATTTTGTTCTGTTATAATTTCTGGAGAATCAATGATAACAACTTATGAGGCCTTGATTTTTTAGGCACTAATTTAGAGCATCGATTTAGTTACAACGAGAACTTATTGATTCACTTATTCATCTATTTATTTATACTACTTCTTTAATCCTCATTTACAGTTGTTCTCTATTTCGGTGAGGCACTTGGAAATTTTTTTATTTTAAGAAACATTGGAGTGGCAAAATCTAATTTTAACACCGAGTGAGTTTTCCTGACGTTAACGAACTATTTTTTCGAGCAGCGGTATTGAAGAGCCATCGAAATATTTTCCTATATCAATCAATGTATACATTTGGTATAGCTGGAGTCAAGCATTCGTGTTTGAATATGATATATGTTTTCATTAATTGTGATACCCCAACTCTACGCTAAAAATATTCATAAAAATTCATGTTAGTTTTCCTACTGAACATGTACATTGTTCTATAAGTGAGAATACCTATTGTTATATCCTTCTTCACAAGTGATTTGAAAATTAAATTTAGTATACAAACTATATTATGCATATGAATAGATTATGCTGATAATTCTAAAAATTAAACCTCTTCTACCTCGATCATAGCCTCAAAAAATGAGAATCGCCTTTAAATTTATGAGCAATTCAGAATTATTCGTAGATTAAGTCTCACTTCATTTGAAAGAATAATGACCAAACGCACAGGTAATTCAATATAATTAAAATACTTTAACAAAGCTGAAAAATCACTACATTTCCAGAAATTCAATAGTTATTCTTAAATTTGTAACTTGACAACGTTCATGTTCATTAATCCTTTTATTTTTTGTTGTCAAATCTTGGTCCCGTATTTGAGCTCCAAGTAGAAAAATCGTCTCTGTTATCAGTGGCTGATCTCAGCTAGACTATCGTTTTGAGTAACTTTGTTGCTCCAGTCATCATCTTCATAATTTCTAAGCATACTTCAGGCATCAGCCAACTTTGTACACTCTGAGCTTTTATCATGGATTGCCCCAACAAGCACCTAAATTAAATGGAAATTTTCAATGAATTTGAACCTCTAAATGAAATATCTGCCTAGCTCATCTCCATGAACTAGTACATGCATCGCCGGAAGAGCAAGACTTCAGGCGTCTCTGAAATGTATTTCCTAGTTATTGTTTTCGGGCTTACGTTGAAGGTACTGGTGGGTAGTTGACTGTTACTGATTTGCTATAAGCTTTATTGAACAGAAATAGTGCTTGTTTGTCTACTTACTCTGCGTAATTTACGTATCTCAATTACCCTAATTAATACTTCTAATCTATGATTACAACTTGGAATAGCTAACGCCTGTAATTTAATACTCTGAATACCTTTTAAAAATAATATTTTAATTTTGAACTCCTATAAGGTGCAATGCATAAGTTTAACCTCAATATACTGTAACTCATAAATGAGGATACCTATTACCTATAACATATAACTTTTGGTAGGTTATGATCTGTAACTTATGTCTTCCAATATCTATTTCCTAAGAACTTATAAACTTAGTACCTTCCTTTAGTTATTTTTTGAAGGATTTTAGCCACTAAACATTGGTTTAGAGTCCTCCGGTTGTACTAAAAAACTAAAGATAATTTCACACATAACAATGTGTTTTTCTATGATTTCACTAAAACAAGCAAGGAATTTTATTTTAAATCAAATGAGTGATTTACAGCACTACGTCGTCACGGAAGACTGAAGAGCAAAAAGCTTCCATGAAAGTCACTACACTTTAGTAAGATTCAGCATCGACATCACTCTTTAATTTTTAGTAGGATTACAATAACTTTGGATTGATGTTTGGGATTAAGAAGACATAATATTCATATTTCAAAATCATTGAAAAGCTCTCTCCTACGTTCTTACGTCAATCTTGGAGTGTGAAAGGGGGAAACATCTTGAGTGAATACTTGGTGGACCACAAATGTTTTTGGGATCCAGAGAGCATTTCTTATATTTTAATATGTATTCTAACTGGCTGTTTTTTCTTGAAAGTACATGCGATTGTTCGGCACTGCTGCTTATAATACATACCCGATAATAAAGTCTGTTTGAAAATCCAACGTTGGTAGAAAAGTGGAGTCAAAAGTCAAAAAGATACGTATTAAAGTGTGCTATAAGTATCAATTGATGGTGGAGGGAAGATGGTGTCGTGCTTGAAGTGCTTTTAGGTGCGAAAATAAATGAAATGGGCCAATGAGTACGTATATATTTAATTAGACCCATATTGGGTCTGGTTTTACCTCATATTTTTCCTTGCGAAGTCTAGGAGTGGAAAAAAACCGCTACTGCAATAAGTGATAAGCTGGGGCAAACCAGTGAGAGCTGTCGAGCCCAGCTGTTTATGCCACCATTAGTCATTTTGGACTCCGAGCCAAAATGTCGTTGATGAAATCAGCGGGTAACAGAGTTACACAGGTTTGTGTGTATGTTCCAATTAATTTTCGGTCACTCTCATCGAGATAGGCGGAATGTGTTTTTAGGTGTGTTTTCTTGACTATCGTGATGTTCTGAAGATAGCTGCTAAAGAATGGCTGCCAAATAACGATGTTGGTTGATTAGGTAAAATAATATTCATAGAGGTTGTCCATTAATATGTAGTTGTGTAGCATGATCATGAATCATTTGAGCCATAAGTAATCGTGTATAATCTCTTCTCTCAACGCTCAATATACTAATCCACAAATTAATCCTCGTATTTATTTCTATTTTAAAATTCATTTAAAATTCAAGCTATATAAGTTGATTCAAACAAACACTTCACTTAAAATGAAACCTTATAATGCCTATTATAACACGATAAGAAAAAGTGTAAAAAGTCAAATCAAATCAAGTTTCTCTTGAGTACTACTTTTAATCTTCCTTCAACATCAAAAATTTTTCTCAACAGCTCTTGGTCAAATAAGAGTTTGAGCATTTTTACAGTCGTAATGGACGTGATTCATCATATCCTGCGCAGACAGTAAAACTCGAGAAGCCGAGTGGAAACATTTAGAGGCAGCTTGTTTATCGTCCAGGGAAAGCATTCTTCGATAGCCGTAACTTCTAATTCATTTATTGAAGCTCTCTTTGCCCTGGAGGGTAAGCCGTCCCCATTTTTCTTGTCCCCTGCGGGATTGATAGAGTTTTCTAATTTCGAGTCCATAAAAGTGGCAGACGTAGAAAAGCTTAACGAGCCCACTGTGCCTCAGGCGTCTACCTCTTGCGAACATCAAAGTTAAGAGCGAAACATATTCAGCGCCAATGGTTGGAGATGAAACCTAATTTTATTCCACTCTTCAAAAAGGGAGGCAAACAGTTGTAAAGAGTGACATTTTCTTTAAGCTCAGATATGGTTGTGAAGCCGACAGGCAGGAAATACTACTCCTCTTCAATGCACATAATGCAAGGATGCTGCTCTTCCGCTCATCGTGTCCTTCATCTTTATATTCATGACTCTGTCTACTCTAATTCACAATTTTGTTTGTGTTGTGCAAGACGACAAATTAGTTCACAGAAAATTTCTTGAAGAGCTGGCCGCGGGCAAGAGAACAGTCTTTGTAGCTCGTCTATTGTGCCGGGCTTTGTATGGACTTAACAGCCAATAAGCTGAGTGGCACTCCTTACAAGGACTTGTCCGAGCTCTCGCTTGCTCTGGACACCTTGCATTTAGAAGCTTTAGGAAAAGAAGGTTACACGTAGTGCATTTTGTTGTAGGGGCTCAAAGATTTGTCCTTGAACACCCCAAAAATGTGCCAATTAAAGTGCAAAATACACTCATGGCGAACTCAAAGAGCAGTAAATATTGTAATGCATAACATGGCTTTCTTGAGTCTTTTACATGCGTAAATTGAGATGGCCACTCTTGCTTACACTAATGACTCGGAGTTTAGAACTTTGTTGACTTTTTAATGAAAGTATTTGTGTACAGATAAATTATAGTGCTTGAAAATAATTATATATATGAGATGGTAAGCTGAGTACAACAAACATTTGCTTCTAATCATTCAAATATCAGGAATAGCAATTTCGTATGCATCACTCATCTTAAGGTAATACTCTTAATAGCGGTAAGGATTGACATGTTCTTATTGTTTCTTTTTCCATCTGTTTCATTTGTAGTGATTTCTATGAACAAGGTTCAGATACTGATAAGCTCGTTATTGTGCTAACTTGTGAGGGATTTTCCATTTAAATCCCAAGCTGTATCGTCTTAATAATGTGAATGATAATAAATATAATTCCTTGGAGAATGAAGCTTGTGCAGAGCGGTGTGTGCTTCTTTCGTCATGCTCATGCATAAGAGATCAGTTGACATGGACTTGAGAATCGGGCGCGTTGGCTGCCAATCTTGAGCAGCGTGAGTACTGAGCATGCAGTCGGGAGGGAGTGCCGCTGATGTGGAAAAGCTTTGCATCTTGACAACGTCTTGCAGCCTGTTTTCTTTATTTTTACAAGTCAAATGAGGTAACTTTGGGGGAGGAAATGTATTCCAAATACAGAACAACAGATTTTTAAAAAATAGGACAAAAATATGATAATTAGACGCTATGTTATACATACGAGTATGTGGGTTGGTACTCGCATTTTTGTTTCATCAGCCGGAGTGTACTAACAAAGGCTTAATTTGCTTTCATAGATACTATGATGTGATTAAAAAACATCAATTCTATCCAGTAGAGTAGAACACTTAGTATGACCGAATAACGTTAGAACCTGATTGAAAATTTCAATAATATAGTGGACCGAGGAAACTTGCTAAACTACACCCAGTGACTAAAGTTACTCACCGAAAAATTATTCATTCAATAGAAAGAAAGAACTTCATGAGAAAAAAAGTCTCCCAAGAGGTAAACCGATGTTGCTTTTGAATGATAAATTACTTCATGGATAATTGCACTCATCATAACATTTGCTTTTTATATACAAAAAACAAAAATCCCGTCCTGCTTATTTTAATCTTCATATGAATTCAACAGCAAATTGATATTTAAATTTGGAATAACAGCTTGGTCAAGAAATATCTGACAATTGTGACATTTTCAAAAATATTTTCTCATGAGGTCAGTTAACAATTGACTCATATTGCTACAATGGCAATTAGATACTATCAAAAATTACTTACCTTAATAATAAATACCTCTCACTACAATTAGACTTCCATTGTGTTAAAAATAATTTTCCCTTATTCTTGATCGCTGTTCATTGCAGTATTTCTTCATTTTGGGTTTCTCGATAATAATACTGTTTTTGAGTGCAATACATCTCTTCTATCAGTTTATTAAATACAAGCTACAGAGCACTGTGAGATCTCCTTTTTGATTTTATGCATAACAAACTTTTTTGGCACCATTATGTGTTGTTTTGTTATTTTTCAAAAAGTTAAGGCACTTTTGCTTAACACGTTATAATATTATTTTATGCCTATGATATTATTAAATGAGAAGTGGGCAAAGCATAAACTAATTAACGTAGGATACTGATTTGAACCACAGTGCGATTATGAAATAAAGGGAAAAAAGAGGAACCTCTGATAAAGAATATTTGTAGCACCCAAAGTTGGACGTTTAATTGCGGCACACCCCTGAACAGAGTAGACTTCGACTTGGTGAGAGGGCACTAGGTGCAAACAGACTACCAGCAGCCGCTCTCTGCGGTCATTCGCTGGCTTCCTACGAGGGAACGCACAAAAAAAGAGAGGCTCATTTACGTAAAGAGAGGCTCATTTACGAGGGAACACAAGAAAAACTTGAGTGATAAAATTGAACAAGTTTACGAGACGTAACTGGCTAGCTAAGTTGCATGCCCGTATACGCGCGCTAAACCTTTATCCCCACGATCCTCTCGGTTGCATGCTACCGTGTGTCTGCTTGTGCAGAGTGTGGGCAGCAGTGCCTATGTGTGTGAGTGGGTTAGGTATCACAGCTGTGCGTGTATGAGCGATGTGGGCAGTGTGCACGGCTTTGTGCATGTAATTATGGTGCAGGCCACACTACCGAGTGTATGTAATTATGGTGTAGGCAACACTGTTGCGTGTGTAATTTTCCGGTTGCACAGTCGTGTGTTCGGTGTTCGCACCACTGCGAGGTGCATTTTAGTTTTTGAAAAATATGAATACCTTGTCTGATTTGTCCGATTAGTGGAGTGCGCTCATTTTTACATAAAACTGCAGATTTTTATTTTATTCTATAACAAAGGTACAATTGAGTTACTATGGAGAATATTCGAAAGTTACGGGAGCATATTCAATATCAAATACAGCCTAGCTGAGAAGAATTGGTTACAAAACTATTGTGTACCAAGAGTCATAGAACTAGTATTTAACGTGAGTCAGGTGATTAATACATAAAAATTGATAACAGAGAGTATGACTAATAACCTTCCTCCTATTTTCTTTACTCATGGTGCTGGTGCAAAATTGAGGTACGTGTGTGTGATTAATGCCTCGATTTTAGACGACATGGGACTTGTAAAGCAACGTAAGAATGAACCAATCGACTCGTTCCTGTTCCTATTAGAATAGAATTACACCAATAGAATTTCACTCTATTTAAGCATATTTTTATTCAAAACGTAAATTCAAGTACTGATGTATAGATCATTGAGTTTTTGGAAACTCCAGCGGTTTATCTTACGCATTTCGACTCACGTGATCATCTGCATCCAAATGAAATAGAAATTCACGAAGTGAAGACCCCGTCTTGCTACACAACCTTGCTAGCACTCTGGAGCCTGCAGCGAGCATCTGTGATTGAGGCCCGCCTTTGATTAACTTTCGTTCTTTTATTGCAGTACGGAGCCTCGCGAACCTGAGCCCCTGTCGCATACAAACCGACTCATTATCTCCATTACTGTAATGCACGCGCTTCCTAATTCAGGCCTCGTTCTGATAATGAAGTAGAGCTCCCAGCAGCAGCGAGACGAGCTGGGACGTGCCAGAGATGTGGAGCTGCTTGGTGTCGGGATGCAAGTATTGAGACCAGTGCTTATGAGAAATTTTCATGCACCAGGAGAAAAATCCAAATAAGTGGTATAAGCAAGGAAGAAATTATAAACAATAATGGTTGGTAGTCGTTTTTGCTGTACCATACGTGCGAAGTTAAAGAAATTTATGTTAACTTAAACTTGAATTAATTGAAGAGACGCTTCGAAGAAACGTCATCAGGTTCTACTTGTACTTTTATAAACGTTTTCACCTTCTCTGAAGAAGCATAAATTACAAAAATAATTACTGTCTAATTTATGAGATCTAATTAAAAGCTTGGCGCTTAAGTTTTATTATTGTGTATTTGAAGGGTCCGTAGAATTGGACTAAAATAAAATTGAGTGATCTCCAGAGATAATGCTGTTTTGCTTACTGTAATACGTTTTATAAAAGCGTTGCTGAAACAGTGAAGAAGAAAAAAGACATCTTCACTACATATGTATGACAATTGCGCGAAAATTCTTCCCTCAGTTGAATCTACGCGTCATTTTTTTCAAAAATTTGAAGGTGTGGAGTCATACAGTTTCAAGATTCGTCTACAATGGGACATACATGTCTATTTTGTTGTAAAGTATTACTCGCATAATCATTGTTCACGATATCCTGAAATATTTACTACAAAATAATTAAGGTTCAAACTGACGCTCTAATTCTCAATTAGTCCATCATCTTTTCTATTCAACACCTGGATGCGTGGTGACATGTTCCAAACATGTCAACCACATGTTGGGGCGATTCATATTTGGATTGAATTCCCGGTATGTAATTTTGAAACAAAAATCCCCATGTAGAATAGTAGAAACTTCAGTGTTTTATAAAAAACTTTGTGATACACACTATGCGTATTGGAACTGGCCACATGAATACACAGTTCATATTTAAATATTTCGAAAGTATTTTCTAATTATTTTTTTAATAACTGTACCAGGAAATATAACACATAATTGATAGAGCTTTACTTTGAAACGTATTATTTTGGGAAAAGATTATTGGTATACAACTTAGAGTTGTGCTTATCCTGTTCTTTGTACCTTTTGTTATATTATATAATGAGTGATCATGCATCCAAGTAAAATTTTGAAACTTTCCAAACACTTGTTTTAACTTGCTGTGCATCACTAATCTGCAATAAAAAACTAAAATGATAGATGCAATTTGGTTAAATAACATCACTTCTTAGGCCTAAATTGTGACTGGTATTTCAAATGAAATTGTATTACTGCCATCTGTTAGCCTTCATGTGCACTCTATTTCTTTTTGTCTTTATTATTTTATAATAAACACGAAAGAGCTTCTGGTGATATGTTTCACTTTACCATCATTTGTATATTTCAATCATCCCTTTTATAAATTTTTGTCATATTTTATGTTTATGTAGTTCCACAGCAGATTGATAAGTTTATCACATCTTTGCCTTCAATTCTACCCTAGCGCCTTCGGAAATAAGGAGCCTTCGGGCAGATGAAATTATCAACCCCCTAGCAATAAATATTGTGCTAAGCAATTATTGAAGTAGAGGGAAGCACAATCCAGCTTGCAAGATGGCCCTAATGCCAGTAAAATGAGAAATACGACAGCCATAACACAACCAATATTACCAAAGTCTTTGCTCTCATAAAATTTCTTATGTGAGGTGCAGTTGAACCTATGTAAATTCAATTTCTCCTCGTGCAGATTCGTGTTTTGAATAAGTTTTTTTTTTGAGATTTTAGCAAGGTTTTAACAGTCTAACACAGGTGTCATAATCGCAACAGGCGATTATTCACAGGAGCATTACTGTTAATCTGTTTTAGAATCATTAATTAGAGAAAACTTAATGAGAAGTCATCTTTCTTAAGCATCCTATACTGGAATAATTCCAGACTTGCGATCACACCGTGTCACAAAAGCCTTCGTTTCATCATGAATGCCAGTGTCCCTCTATGAAGTTTGTCGTGCTGATTACAAAAATGACACTCGTTTTTGAATATCTGTAATATTCGTGATGAAAATTTCAAAGACAAATTTCCCACATTTACTTTTAAATGAACTGAGAAACACGGTCAGTCACTTGACACTGGTACGAAGTTCACAAATATGAAGTTGTACATACGTACATTGCAGCAATCACATAACCAATGTTCAGTACATGGCGTATGAATAACTTGGAAGTGAACATTGGATCATTTTTGTCTTTTTTGATATCCTCCACATTCTTTAATCATGTTCCATTAATAGTCTTCTATCCTTGCATCATCCCAGTTTTGCTGAAAGCACTTTTCCATCAGCTGCTTACAGCATCCTGATGGAACTGCTCTCAGGTCACTTCCGACGCAGTCCAAGGATTTTGTAGGAAAAAAATCCTAATGGGAATCAAATAATGCAGTTTCAGTGAAATTTTACGTTTAATGCCAAGGTAGGATTCTATCAGTTCCGAAATCAGATCTTCATAGTTCTTAGACTTGTTATTTTCAAGATTGCCGTTGACAGATTCGTGAATACGTTCCATGCTTATTTTTGTAGTGTTATGGTGTTCTTCAAAGATTTTGAGGATAACATACTTCTAGCTGGGGGTAGCACGAACACACCAGCAACTCCTTCCTCGTCTGACATGTTGGAAAACATTTCACGTATTTCAGCATAGACATCAATATTAGAGTCTGATGCTATCAAAAATCGCTGAATGAAACCAAGTTTGATATGAATTTGTGGGAGAGAAGAGAGTAGGATCTTCTTACTGGATCCAAGAGAACTGTACCTTACATTTAGGATATCAGGCTGAAAAGATAGACGGTCTGGCCATTCACGCTTTTGGTATTGGTTATTTCTGTACCACAAGCACAGAAAAGATGGGTGTTTAGTGTATCTTTCTTGCAGTTCTAGTAGGAGTCCCAACATTCGAAGTTATCACATACGTTCCACTTGCACTTATCATATATAGTCTTTTCTGGCAAAGATTTACATTTTTGCAGCTTTCTTCAAGCTGAACAGGATGGGTAACGGAGATAGATGGATATTCACTGTTGTTGAGGAGCAAAATAACCTTAAGACTTCTTGGGAAAGAATCAATGAACACACGCCAATGACCAGGCAGCTGCTTTGGGCCTATTACTTCAAACAAATACTTTATATTTTTGAGGAAGTATAAAGTCGTAGACATAAAGTAGAAACGTACAAAACTTTCATGTAATACTCGTACATCAAAAATTTTCTACCTGTGCCCAATAGATTCCATTCTTTCAGCTATGATGTCAGTAACTCAGCTTTAAGTCTTGCGTTTGCTTTAAGTCTTTGCTAAAGCGTTCGCTTTATTAAGTCTTGAGTCTCTTACTAGGTCATCAAGTTCTTGTTACTCTAGAAAATGGGGCTCTTGTAGCAAGGATCTTATGTTTTCTGCGTCCCAGTCCTCATCATGATCCAACATATCGACATGAGATGTAGACTACAAAGTTGGACACAGTGGAATTTGCAACTCATGAAGAGATGGAAAAGATTGAAGATGGAATACTTGTATAGTTAAATGTCATCTTCGTCATCTTTTTAACAAAGATACATCAACCATGCAGAAATTATCATCGTCGAAGTGGTTCGTTGGCTCCTGCCAAAATCCAGAAGTTGCAAATGATATGGAGTTTTTTTCCCGCCAGCCATTCCTCCAGAATAGGCTTGCAGGAATCATGAATCACATGAGGAACCCATGACTTTTCCTGGTCACCTATTTACCCACAAAATATTCTTCAAATACGGGACAATATTTTTTACCATTTGATATGTTGTATTTCACCTGTGTTGGACCATACATATAATGTCCACAAACATAGTAAAATAATCAGTTTAGAACTTACAGGGCCTGGTAAACTTTTAAACAGTATCTGAGACAATGAAAGAATAATGTACGTAGAAGATAGCAATGCAGATGCTGGCACGAAAAAAAATGAAATTTAAACAAAGAATGAAATTACATATAAAGAGCAAAACATTGATGCTACATGAAAATCAATGTTGCTAACGAATTCATTGCGCTAAATTCAAACAGGAATCATGAATAAACCGAATCAATTTAGTTGTTGTTCCGCAGTGTAACGATTGTCTCCAGCCTGCGGTATCATTGAGGAGTGACATGATAGCTACTTGTGAACTTAGACAAGTAATCATGGATTTAATAATTTAGAAAACGCTAGACAGTTTAATAAACTTAATTGTCGGCGCATAAGTTCATCAGTTAGAGTTCACAATATTCGGGCACCGTTTCAGTAGATTGAATCAGGCATGCACATGGAGAGCGTGGGTGCGTCACAGGAAACAAGGAAAGCATCCCTGTGAGTTCGTGTAGTAATATGTATATGGTGAATAAAAAAGATTACTTTATTGTGTACTAATTCAAAAACACTCGAGATATTTACAGAAATTATAATGCAGGATGACTAGCAATAACCCGTGTTTTTGCATCTGCTTTACAAATACAATGAATAAGAACACATACTGTCTCCTTTGCCACGAGGAAAAATTCTTACGTATTTTCATATACAATTTGCTGAATAGATTTTGAACTTACAGCACCATTGCTTTCATAAATTCATGATCACTTAAATTTATGACCTTCAGCAAGTGCATTCGTAGAACTGAAGTACATAACATTTCTATGAGCGTTAGTTTAGATGAGAGCAAATTTAAGTAGGTACCTGGATCTAAAAAAGGTCCCTTCGTGCCTACGCTTCGGAGTCGTGCAGGAGTCGGAATCAGAACGTGTTTTTGTTTTCTCATATCTTCTTATGTAAAATTTTCTAGCTTAACCCAATGCATACAGTATATTGAACAATACAATGAAAGATATGAACAAGGTTCTTGTCGGTAATTTTGTCTTAATAAGCTGAAAAATCAGTGCACTGTACTCGTGTGAGGGATAATTCTTTTATTTTTTGCTCTTTTACAGTATCTTGAATGTCAATTACAAGTCTAAAAATATACGAGACACACATCATAATACTTTAGACTTATAAAGTAATTCACAGTGGCAATCTGTAGAGTAGCACGTCTTCTTCGCAACCGTACTGAGCGAAATTACGGAGTGCTAGAGTAATTTTCTCAAGAACAAGCGAACATGAAGCGTCCCTCAGCCCACCGTTTGAGAGACACGTCTCGAGAACTCTATTGTACAAAGTTGTCTAATATTCTCGTGAATGAAAACAAATAAGCCTTTGGGCTAATACTTTTCAAATTTTACGAAAATGTCGTCAGGTAGACAGTGGTGCTAAACCCATTAAGATCACCTGCATCAGAGACGAAAAACTCGTGAGGAAAAACAGCAACAGAAACGAGAGCATGCGTGCTGAGAAAAGTCCAATCTGCGATTCCCTCCCAGAGAGTAAAACGAAAAGGAAGAAAAACGAAATAAGCCTAACTCAATTAAAAATTCAGGAGCTATGCCGTGGATGTCAGATGGTGATATTCAAATCAAGAATAAGTAACTTTTCAGGTAAAAAAGAGTTTTTGAACAAGTTTCATAGATAATTATTTTATTAGTGCAAAATTAAAAATGATTTTTCACTGCCACTAAGAAACTCTTCCTCTTCCTTCTCTTACGTATTCAGCAGATAGGAATCGCCTTTGCGCTGATAATCATTTTCAAATAGCATATTGGTATGTTAATTTGTTTTAAATGTACCGGGAGGGGGCTGTGGATTACCGCGAACGAAAGTGACACTAAATTTGGTGAGCTATTCTAATGTACTTCAAGGCAAAGGCATAGACACCCAGTTATTAAAAGTAATATTCACGTCACATTGTACACTGAAAAAACAAATTTCCTTATACTCGTAAATAATACTTACGTAAATGTCTTTTAATACGTAGTAAAAGATGCCTCAATTGATCATATTCGATATAGACTCATACATAAGAGGTGGTCGAATATGACGTTTACATATCAAATCGTGACTTACAACGCTATTGGTACTGAGTATCATGTTTCAACAAAAACTTTCTACGTGATTCTTTCAGAAGATGTTATTTTTATCCATCCGTACGCTCACGCTGCAACGAGAGAATCACATGAAACTAATAATTTTCGAATGATTAGTTGAATTTTTGATTTGAACCATGTACATGCTATGTAAAGAGAAGTACAGAATTAAATATTTGACTTATATTATACACAGTGTATGTTCATCCCTGTCTCTCTGTTTCTATCTGTCTATCTGTGAGTCCTTCCCGTTTCATACAATCTACTACTGAAGAAAAATTATTGAACTGAAATCAGAACGAGTACACATGTATTATAAGCACTGTATTGTAGATACCAAAGGCGCCAGATTACTATAAAATACTCCATTTTTCCCGTTATTAGCCTTCTTCTCCTACACAATCATGTTATTGGTAGATAAGATACAGAATGGAATTTTCGTATGTATTCATGAAAAATATTCATTTAAAACGTAATAATTCGACGTGTATCTTTAATACATTCATTTTTATAATACTGTCTCATTAGCTAAATCTAATCAAACTAATAAAGCAATTATAAAGCGAAAAATCCTTAACTTCATCACTTTTAAACCGTTTAAATTTTCACGAGGGTGTGACAACATAATTTCAAAATTTCAGAGCGCTTTGCTTTGAAAAAATGGAAGTTATGCTTCCGCACCCTATATAAAAGTATATATTTTAACTTCTAACAGAAGAGTGAATTAAGTAAGAAACAAGCTCTGCTTATTTAAGTCAGCATCACAATGCATTTTAACATATTTAAAACTAACACGATTCGACGTATTTGGGAAGAATAATTTCGAATAATACGTTTTAAATAATGGTAGTGAATTTATCTCCATCATATACATATGAAAACGAAGTTTACTCAGAGTGAGGATCAGTAGCAGACTTCGCACCATAAGAGTCACCTTAATTTAGAAAAATTGATTTAGAGACCTTAATTTGGAATTCTTAATTCAGAAACCTTAATTTAAAATCCTTAATTTAGAGACGTTGATCTAGAACTTTGAATTTAGAATCCTAAATTTAAAAGCGTTAACTTTGAATCGTTACTTCAGAAATCACGCTTTAACGACACAAGCTAATCTCAATCATATATTTTGATCAAGGTTTACCGATTGCAGCGGCACTGTTTTTAATAGCTTCCTTAAAGTATACCGAAGGTTCTTATTCTAACTCATTATGCGGTAAATAATCCCACAATCTCCCTCTTCAGCTCTAAAGATAGTCTTAAAATCATTCGCTTCTTGTGTGCTAATGCTAACCAACGTGGAAAAATAACAATTAGTATTATTTTCATTCATATTATGTGGAAGAACCCTTAATTGGCATCTCTTGGAAAACTTTTAGGTACAATCATTTGGGATGAATTACATCTTACCTGATTTTTCTCCTTGTATTTTCTGCATTAAAAATGACACAATTTTTGATTTCCTTTACCGATTAATTGCTGGTACTCGCCATCTTGAATAGAACATTTATCAGAAGTTTTGTCGTTCTGTTCTGTAAAACTTGAAAGACTGAGGTTAAATTAGTCAAAATACTCTCTACTGAAACAATAGAATGTGCCTTTATCGTTGCATAAGGTTAAAATCGACCAGGTATGTAGTTGAAACATGGCATTTTGAGCGCTAAAATCAGCCACCACTGTTTAAATGTATATAGTCAGTTTCATATATGTACCTGAAGTGTCATTCCAGAACTAATACATAGGTCTTCTACACTCCGAAAGATTAAATTTCCTTAAATAATAATTGACTTCAAACGGCAAGGTTATGAAGTTGAAACATAAATGTATTCAACCACTATATTTGCAACCCTTTTGAAGTGCTCTACCAGTTTTTGGGTACTCCTCGTACGTAAGTGCCAGGACAACGGGCCAGATTGCGCGCAACTTACTAGTTTTCGAAATGCAATCCGTTCACAGTTTGATACCGTGCGTATTTTTAGGCGGGCCAACTTTAATGCTGGCTGTAAACCTAGTCCATTATAGGCTATGGGGGCATAAGAATAATTTTACGGTCCAGGACAGAGTATTTTATGATTTTTTAATTCGCTTTAGAGCCTAGAGCGGCTAGCGGTCGACCTCTGCAGTTACGATGCTTTTCCCTGGTTTGCCAAATGGATTATTACATAAACTCATGTTCTTGAGTGCAACTCATGCACAAGCAATTGTATTTGTACAGAAATACTTTTGCACATGTCCGATAAAATCTAATGATTATTTTATAAAAAATTATATAAAAAACTTTCAATATTGAAAATTTAAAATTTCTATTATTTTGAGAACTAGTACTTAATTAAAAAAGGAAAGGTGGATAACTTCTGTTGATGCTCTACATAAAGCGAATAAAAAATGTAAAACGGTTTTGTAGCTTCACAGAATCACATAACTATTTTTGAGAGGTGTATTGGTGGCTGGTTGCACGATGTACATAGCTGGTAGAATGGGCAGCAACCTCCTTGTCAAGCCTTGTTGGTCACCATGCAATACTAATGCATAATTTTCCTGATGTTTCTTGCTTATCAATGTTTTGCAATCCCATTTATACCTGGGTTGACTTTGGTGTACTCATCTCTCATGAGTAATAAAGTCGTTAAAAGCTAGTAACTGCCCATTGAATGCTATTATACACGTTGAACATCGTTGATAATATTCTGGTATCAAAACAACCACGAATATGGTTTATACGGAAAGCGATGTAGAAGGCGTCTGAGTCATCATTGCTTTGTGCAGGCAAACCGTTAAAACTGATGCAAATGGTATTTTAAGGTAAAATCTTGTATACGAAGTGAATTTGTATTTGTAATAATTCTAAAATGTGATTAGCTATTTCTATTATTATTTAATGTTTAATCGAACGCCTCTTACTGTCTGCAACGCGACTGACGTTATCACATGGATGTCAGTCTAGATGCATTAACTGAGCTCCAATGTAACGTCGAGGAGGCCTCCTCACGTCAAGATACCTGCTTTTCCAATTCCTGTTGGTTTAGTTTGTGTTCAACAGCGTCTGCATGACAAATTTTGTCGACATGAAGCAAGGTAGAGTCCTACAGCTCTCACTTGCATTAGCGTCAGTGCATTAATGACATGCTCAGAATAATGAGAATAAACTATTCTAGCATTTGCAGAACTCGTGCTCCTGCGCACAAGCGCTTTGTTATCTCAAATAATAGACTCGAGGGTGGAATGTATTTACGAAATAGCATGAGAGAGGAATTTCCAATGTTATACGACAGTGTGAAGGGAATTAGAATGAGTGCTATACTGAATAAACATTATTTCGATCAGATATTGCATTGCGTACCATTCTGGTAGGACTTCAAGTGATGTGATATGAAACCATACTTCCGTATTTTTAGCCATAAAGAAACTGCACTGATGTTTGGTTCCGCACGGATTCGAGTAGTTATATTCTGACCCCATTCACTGTAGTTTTAGTACGTTTCAATAAGAAAATCCCCTCCAATAACATTCATTCGTTTTAAAGTTAGGAACTGCAGGCTGTCGCTTTGAATTTGACTGTCAAAGTGAGATGACATCGGAGCGGCTCACTGACGACTGAGCGCCGTCTATGCGAAGAGGTCGAGTTTACAGGTCGATCATGCGGGCGCGATAGTCTCAACACGCTACAGCGCGCAAACCTACAATGGCCATTTCCAAATTGCTGAAAAGACGGAAATTTTTAAGTTTTAGCTATATTTATGACTAATTTTAACTTATGTTAAATATTTATAGTTAGGAGTTGATTTATAGGATGTCGTATAACACCTGCTCAGAAGTGTCGATTTCTCAAATGAAGAGTTTTTAATTCACTGTGTATTTTACACACATGATACTGTTATTCATACAGTATAATTACTGTTGGATAGAATTATTTGATAGTACTCCTGCTGGAATTGCAAACTGTATGGTAATAAAATTAAGTTACTTCATGAATTAAAAGTAGGTAATTCACATAATCCAAAAAATACATCATTCGAGTTATTATTTTATGTTTCCTGATAAAATAACAGAGTAATGTAACGAATAGGGTAGTAGCAGCGCTGAACCAACTTTGCATACCTGCAATTTTATTTTGGTCTAAATTTCTAAAATTTGTTTAGACTCTAGCCAATTTTCTGCAATCTTTCATCGCATTTCTTCATTGATATCAAGGAGGAAATCTTTCTAATGACCCAAAATTGATTTAAGTGTTTGAGTTTTGAGAGTTTGCGTGAGCAGATGCCAAGTAACGTTGGTTTCAAATAACGTTGGCTTTACGACATAGCGGAAGGTTGTAGGATGACTGAAATTCGTTCTGAGAAAAATGTTTTTCAATCCGATTTTGTTTATGGGGTGATGTATGTATATGAAAGCCTGATATTCGTCGACTTCTTTCTGTGCGATACATAACAGTGTTTTAAGAACATAGTAAGGACAAAAATACATAGCAATACCTATATGGTGTTGTGTTACAGCAAGAAAAAGTTGTTGGTATGGTCTTGCGCGCATCACTATAATCCAGCAAAAATTTTTCTTAAGGAACTGACCCACACTCGCTTGCGTCTAGTGTCGGTCTCCCCTCGACAGACTGTCATCGTTTGGTTGTCTTCAAGTTGCCAATAAGTCCTCTAAACTTGTATGCCTGTCGTTGAGAACTTTGGCTATCAAAATTCTTAATTGAACTACTCCAAGACTTAGTACAGATATTATCATATATGACGAGGTTTCTCAGACTGTTCGCATAGGCCAAATGCCAATTAAATATTTTTTGCAATACATCCTTTGCTAGGTTGATAACAAGGAAAATGTTTGGGCGAGCATTCACTGGATGATTCATCATTAGCTTCTAAAAGACTATGAAACGATAACAGATGAATTATACTGACAGCAACTGCATATGTATCACAGAATTGTAGCGATAAAGTGTTCAGTTTTAGCCATCACGTGAGGATTCTTCTTCATCATGACAAGGCTTGTAATCCCTATGCAAATAACTCAATGCCAAGTTCAGGCTTTTTGTTCAGGAAAACTGCCTCATCTGCCTTACTCTCCGGATGTTTCTCCAGTAAATTTTGATCTTTCTGGTAGTCTAATTAATCATCTTAGAAAAATTCTGGATGCTAGAGACAAAGTCAAAAATACGATGGAAATTTTCTTTGACGAAATTTTTTTTTAAAACAGGCATTAGAAAATCAATAGACTAGGTTGTCGACAGAGGTAAGATTTAGCAAAAGAATGAAATCGGATTAATGTTGTGTTTAAATTAACCCTTACACGGAGTTGGAAAACTAGCTGAACTTATGTTACGACCTGATGTTTATTGCATTAAGAACTTATTTTATTATTGCTGCAATCTGTGGGAAATGATTGAATCGTCTTCGTATCTGGAGACTATGGTGATGAATGCTACTTCTTGAAGGTGAAGTTGATGTAGATACTATTTACGATTTCCGCACCAGAGGGCCAAACACTCCAGACAGGTTTGGTTTCCCGATCTTAGGCTACTCATAAAACGCAAAGGTAGTGGTTTTCAGTTTTGCAATTTCTATCATAAAATCAAGCAAAGTCGTGAAAATACGCTCTGACTGTTGGTATGTTATTTGTTTACGTAAACTGAGACTGTGAGTTGAGGGCATTTACAACTCTTAGTTCTAATGACTGTCAGCATCATTCAGACGATTATGAGGCATGGACATGACAATATCATAGGATTCATTCCGCCCTAACGATCTGTGCGCTATCAGGGGAACTTCATGACTGAAGAGAGTTGGGCCAATTTTGTTACGAATTATCTGTAGTTCTTTTACGGGAGTTTTTTGCACTATTATCCAGTGGAAGTTCTTCAGTTTTTTGCTACAGACGACCAGTTTTTGCAGTGTTGGAAAATGAAAAGTTGCTGATATCGTTGTTCCAGGCCTTCGTCATTTTCAGGGTCATAATTTGAGGGCCCTGCTACCATAATCGAAACATACGACCTGGAGTCGCTAATGTTGTTGCTGCAACCATCAGACTTTACACGATCATAAGGCGGATGCCTGGTATCATAGTCGGCACATTAAGTGCAACTCGGCTGACCATAACTCAGCTAAGTGGCACTTACGAAGCCCCTTGCAATGACGCCTTTCTGATGGCCTCCGTGCCGCCACCTGCGCCGTCACCCGCTGATCACCTTCTTAATCCTAACGACCGAAATCAGGCACGAGATTGATTTTTTAGATTTTTGGACCCTGCAGGAATTTTATCCTGTAACATATTAGCCAAGCAGGTTGCGTATCAACTTTATTATTCAGAGAGACAAGTAACATTTTCTAGTTTATTTAATAATTACATATCATGCGAGCGTTGAAAAACATGTGAAGGCTTGCAGCCTTTACAGTAGATTCCAGTTTGGTTGATTTATACTTCGTTCATCATTTTCTTCGCCACATAATTTGGCCTCGACCTCAGAATTTTTCAGTTTATTAACTGTCACTTTTCTTACAAAATCTTGGACATAAAGTGTTAAAACTGAATATTTTGTTTATATGCCGCTAAATATTTTTACATCATAGGTAAAAAGTTACATTATACTACCCCTATTCAGAGTTAAATGCTTATGAATTTCTGCACATTTATGTATCTATATTAATCTAGTTTTGCCACCTGCCCATTAAATTCCTATCTACCTGTAAGTATGTAACAATAATATCTAAATATCTTCTTCTGAGAATTACTCATTAATGTCCCTAAGATTTGAGCGTTGTGAAAACTTAGTTGCTGAGTCTTCCTGCCTACAGTCCTGCCCACAGTCCTGCCTACAGTCCTGCCCACAGTCCTGCCCACAGTCCTGCCTACAGTCCTGCCCATAGTCCTGCCTACAGTCCTGCCCACAGTCTTAAACAGAGTATTGTCCACAGTCTTGCCTACAGTATTGAACACAATCTTGGCCACAGTCCTGCCCACAGTCTTGAACACAGTCGTGCCCACAGTCTTACCCACAATCTTCAACACAGTCCTGCCCACAGTCTTGAATACAGTCCTGCTCACAGTCTTGAACACAGTCCTGCCCACAGTCTTGAACACAGTTCTGCCCACAGTCTTGAATACAGTCCTGCTCACAGTCTTGAACACAGTCCTACCCACAGTCTTGAACACAGTTCTGCCCACAGTCTTGAATACAGTACTGCTCACAGTCTTGAACACAGTTCTGCCCATAGTCTTGAACAGAGTCCTGCCCACAGTCTTGAACACAGTCCTGCCTACAGTCTTGAACAGTCCTGAACACAGTCTTGAACAGTCTTGCACAGTTCACAGTTATACCCACAGTCCCGGCCACATCCCTGCCTACAGTCTTACCTGCAGTCCTGCCCACAGTTATGTCCACAGTCTTGCCCACAGTCCTGCACACAGTCCTGCCCACAGTCCTGCCCACACTCTTTTTCCAGTCATGCTTACAGTCGTGCCCGCAGGCTGATCTTCAAGAGTTTCCACGGGTCCCTGATAACTTTTTTATATCTTGTTCAATAATTTTCATTCTCTTTTCCGTGTAAAGTTTCACTCAATTGTCTGCCTGTGTGCAGTAAGGCAGAAATATAGGAGAGAATTTGATTTTTGAAATATGCTATATAAATGAAGGCGGTAATAGCCAGCGCGTGAATTAGATCTTTCTCAGAATGAAAACTTACCCATTGTATTGAATTACGACTCATGAATGAATATTCACTCTGCTCTATAGATACCACCTAGTAAATATTCTTTATGTATTCTGTTTTATCGCTAAGCACTATCTAAACTCCAATTATAGTCCGTCTGTAAGATTGCTGACTTATAGACTATTAAATAAATTTTTTACTTCAGCGTTGCTGTCCAAAATCTGTCTGATAATCAGCATTATGTCACTTTCCTGGCACCCGAGGAGATATGTCTTGTAACCGTGCAATTAGGCTACAGTTTGTTGAGAATAGTATCCGTCATGTGCTTTAAAGTGATGTGCTCTAACATCATCTCCACTAGAGCTGTGTGACTGTACAACAAAGTCACTGTAAGGATTAGAGCTCAAGGGAGCATAGCTGTAAGAACGTCTGGTCATTCAAAGGCTTGTGAAAATGGAAAAATTACTCGAGACAAGCCGTAATGCGATGAGTATTTAAGAGTGTTGCGATAGTTTGAACTCTTTTTCCGTTGTAATGTTAACGATGAACGTTCTTGGATTCGTTGCGTTCTGATGAACAAAAGTTCAGCCAAAGGACATGCCCAACACGCACAGGCACAGCAGTATGTGTACTACACTACATACATGCATTGACACAGTCGAACGCTACACGGACCCCCTCTACGTACTTGTATCGTTATAACTGCTATAGTTAAGTACAAATTAGCTACGACCTTTGAAGCTAATACCGTTGGAAAATTCCGGGTCACTTCATTAATTTCGTTCAGCGCTCTGATGCATGAGCTGGCTGCAAATGCAGCGACGTATATTGCATAGCCTAAATGACAGAGTTAATGATCGTTAATTGTCAGGTTAATGGACAAGCGGTAATGAGGATCCGAGCGCGTAGATTCCAGAGCTAACTCTTCCGATAAATTTACTGTTGCTATTTAGAGTGGTCTCTTCATGGAATAAACGCAGCTTGACCGTGTTTCCTTAGATTGGTGGCGCAAATTTTATAAAAATTGTGGGGTTGTCAGTATTCAAAAATTTTCACAGCTGGAGTGCTATAGCAATATTTTTTCTCTAACTAGAGTGCAGCAGCCTCAATATTTTCAGCAGTTAGAGTCCTCCAATCATACCTTTTTGTATTAAGAATTAATTTGCATTACTAGTCGTAACTTTTTTTTCTATCGCAGTCTGAGAAGTACAAATACTTTACAATGCGATTCTATGAAGCGCCAGTTACCTTGCGCAGAGTAGTGCACTTCGAGATGAACTGTGTACGCATAGATTGAAGTGAGCTTGTTCATACAAGGAACTTTAGAACAGTGGTTCACGACCTTTTTCTGATTGATTACCATTTGAAAGCCCGTACCATCGCCACGTACCACCTGGTACCAGAAATACATAGCCTTATTGGAAAATGCCTTCGTGCAGACCACACACTGCTGAAAAACTTTTTCTTCTCGATTGATTTCAAAACCATACTTGGTGTACGTCGGATCATATTTTCACTTCGGCATGTTATCAAATCCTGTGAAAAAGTGTGATTGTGTCAATTAAAATAGTCCAACAGATCAAACAAGCGCATACACTGAAAAGTATGAAAGATATATGAAAATTCTGGTAGATTAAAATAATTATGAAACAGTCAATCAGTGGAGCGTAATGTCACGGTTAAAAGTAATAAAAACTAAATTCAATTCAATTAAAAAAAAATAACCACAATAAACAAATCGAAAACCAGGCACACTTTCACAGTACGTAGGTAGGTGGATAACTGGCTGTGACGGTGAGACACAGTGTTTCCAACTCTGTGAGAGAATTTTAAGTTCGATATCATAGAGTTTATAGCTAGAATTCGCTTTCATTTCATCAACCAGATTTATAGCTAAAACTTTGATTATACGGAAACTTTCTTGTCAATGATAGAGATAAAATATACAACTAAATATGATCACCCGTTACATATAAGAAGAAATTTTACATGTGGAAGGTTAATTTTCAATGAATTGCAATTCTAACGTCATAAATTGTGCGTCAATAAAGCTTGAATCAGTAAAGTTTTATGTATAGGATACCAAGATGCCAATAACATTTTTCCTAATTCCTAATTCGTATGAATTCAATTCAATTTCAATTGTGGCAGCATTTCCCAGACCTGAATAATTTAAATTTAATTCTCAGCAAAGAATGGAGTGACTCCAACTCCATTCGATTCCTTGTCTAGGACTTTAGGAGGTTCTTACTGCTGAACAATCTCTCAACGCAGTTACAATGTGTTCACAATTACATTGTTCCAGTTTCACTAAACTCAAATAGGTTGATATGGCTCTTCCATGTTCTTCACTATAGTACATAATTACGATTCCTTACATTTTATTGACAGTAATATCATTAGTTTCATCAAGCAATATGCTGAACTTGTTATCTCCAATGTCATCTATAAGTTTTCTTCAAAATGATTACTTATGACTGTCTCTATCATTACTGAACATTTAAAACGATACATTTTAAGATTCATAGTTGCGATACTGTCTGCGATGCAATTCTTGCAAGTCTACCAAATGATCGGTGTCCACGATTGACAGCCGGCAATTGACACACATAGCAAGTTCCCTCAAGCTTAGCAACATCACTTCTAATTAATAAGCTCATCGCGTAAGTAGTTTGCTATCAGCACTGATTTTACAATGATCGCTTTACTATCCTTTTTTGATTTAATATGAGCAACTAGATCCTAGTATTAACATTAATAGCCCACTTACAAAGTTTACCATGAGCCATACTCTAATTTTTTTTCACTTTCAGCAGCCAACTCCTGAATAAATTATTTTTAAAACTCTCCTAAATTGTTGTTGATATATCTTATGCTTCAGCATTGTCTACGGGTGACTTGTAACGTTTTCAGAAATGATTAGATGATAATGTAACTACCTACAAGATTATTTTCGCTGGTAACAGTGAGTCACATACAAGCACACAGTTTGCAAATAGAAATGGAACTGAAATGTGAGAAGTAGTGAGTGACAGCTCCCAGCTTAGCTCACCGTTGGGAAGCGGCAGTGAACTGCGTAATCGTTTCGTTCTGAACGAGAACAAACGTGTACGCGTTCGGAGGCTGGTCTGTGCTTCCCATGAGTGATGATTCTCTTTCTTATCATGAATTTTTAATGTTATTATGAAAATACCAGAGGGCAGCTTGGGAAATTAATTTATTGGTAAATTTATAGTTATCCGCTAAACAAGTTTTTTCAGCTAAATTATATTTTTATAGCTAGTTCTAGCTATAAAATAGCTAAGTTGGCAACCCTGGTAAGACACTACGCCTACTGGCAACTTTTTAAATTTAAGTTGCCAACAACTGAATCCAGCAACACATCTGTAACTCCGAAAGTATTCACGTACCACATGTGAGGCCCTCGCGGAGCAATAGTGGTACGTTTGCCACAGTTTAGGAGTCACTGTTTTAGAAAGTGAACCAGTTGAGGAACTCTCAAATTACGCCAGCTTAAAAGTCATTTATCCTTTTAAGTTTATCAATACATACATAACTGTGTCTCAGAGGATGATACTAGTAATATTCTCTGGATACGTTTTTAAACTTCTTCTTTAGGCCAACATGCTCATTAAATTTATTAATCAATGATAAAAGATGGATGCATTTGTCCCAGATCACATTTTTTCATTACAAGTTAATAAACTTTTCTCCTTGTTACCTAAGTGACAATACCATTTCCTGAGCACAGGTTCCTGAAGACGCAGCAATGCTCTGATTAGACTCTTAACGAGGCATAAGGCAGGCAACTCGGAACGGCATTGTAGCGCAAGCATCTCCCTGATTGCAAAACTGCAGCCCAAGACCAGCAAAGCGAATCAAGATTCACTCGGCGATCTCTGCTCATTTCCAATTGCCTTCACGAGCACCCAAAAATCTTTGCAATTGCATACCTAGCGAAAGCGTAAAGTCCAGTCAGATAAAAGTGGCGAGTTTTAAATCCAGTTTTAATCAAGGACAAGCAGTAAGTCGCAAAAGGCAGCACTCTGCTCTAACGGTTTTCGAAGCTCGCAGCGTACCTTCCATGATTGAAATAATTTTTTACATCCCTTTCTTCGTGCGTCGATTCCTGAGTTTCATCGTGAATGTCTAGTGAAGCTGACGAAGTATGGGCTGCATTCATGAGCAGTCTTATCTCCTCTGATGGTTTGTGGCCTTATTTACTAATTACTGAGAAGCATCGGATCTACAATAGAAGTTATTTTTTTGTCAAGGCTGCTATTAGATTCTAAAGAATTGTTGTCTGAATACAATTCTTTTGACAGCACCCAAGTTTAATGGTCATTTAAAAATCAACTGACTGGGACTATCATTCAAAAAGAGAAATTCTAAATGATTTTTTGAATTACTAATTGCACCAGACTCAAAAATTTTGAGCTGATAATCTAGACAATCCTTGATATTCACTTTAAATAACATCTTTTTTAGGATAAAACAGAATAGAATAGAATAGAATAGAATAGATTGAGACGGATTGGGACGGAAGGGGACGGTTAGGACGGAGTACGACGGAATGGGGCGGTATGGGCAGAATTGAACGGAAGGGGAAGGAGTTACACCGACAGTGACGGAAAGGGACGGAATGGTACGAATTGGGACCTAATGGGACGGAATAGGACGGAATGGACGGCGTGCAACGGAAATGACAGAATAGGCTGAATGAACATAATGGGATGGAATTGAACAGAATGAGACGAAATGGGACGGAATGGGACAGAATGGAACGGAATGGGTCGGAATGCGACGGAATGGGAAGGAAAGGGATGGAATGGGACAGAACGTGACAAAATGGGACGGAATGAGGGAGAATGGGACGGAATGGGATAAAATAGGACGGAATGGACGAAACGGGACGGAATGGGATAGAATAGGATGAATTGGGTCGGAATGGGACGGAATGGGACGAAATGTGACGGAATTTGACGGACTGGAACGGATTGGGACTGATTAGGACGGAATGGGGTTGAATGGGAGGGAAGTGCTCAAAATAGGATAGAATGGGACGGAAGGGGAAAAATAGACAGAGTGGACAGAATGAGACGGAATGGGGCGGAAATAGATGGAATGGGATGGAATCGGACGGAATGTGACGGAATGGGACGGAATAGGACGGAATGGGTAGGAATAGGACGGAACCGATGGAATAGGACGAAATGGACGGAATAGATGGAATGGACACAATGGGATGGAATTGGAAGGAATGGTACGGAATGAGACGGAATGGGACGGAATGTGTCAGAATGGCACGGAATGGGAAATAACGGGATGGAATGGGACGAAATGGGACGGAATGGGACGGAACCGGACGGAATGGGACGGAATTGGACGGAATGAGATGTAAAGGGACAGAAGCTGTCGGAATGGGACGCAAGCCGACGGAATGGGATTGAAAACGTCGGAAAGAACGGAATGGGACAGAATGAGACGGAATGGGACGGAATGATACGTAATGGGGCGGAAAGGTGCAGAATGGGACGGAATGGGCGGAATAGACAGAATGGACAGAATGCAACGGAATAGGACGGAATGGAACCAAATGGAACGAAATGGAATGGAATGGTATGAAACGGAGGAGAAAGGAGGAGAATGGAAGAGAATGGAATAGATCGGAATAGCATGGAATGGAATGGAATAGAACGGAATGGAACGGGATAGAACGGGAGAGAATGGGAGAGAATGGGATAGAACGGGATAGAAAGGGATGGAGCGGGATGTAATAGGATGGAACGGGATGGAACGGGATGGAACGGGATTGAATGGGATGGAACGGGATGGAACGGGGTCGAACGTGGTGGAACAGGGTGGAACGGGTTGGATCAGGGTGGAACGGGGTTGAACGAGGTTTGGAAGGGGCTTGGAAAGGGTTTGGA
>VCRD01001929.1:14306-34097 GCA_006783055.1 Trinorchestia longiramus
TGTCATTTCCTAACGTTAAAGTTAAATTCGGGAGCTTTTTTATTGTGTTCTTGGAACCAAAAATGATGCACTGTGTCTTGCTTGCGTTAAGCTTGAGACCATTTTGGTCGTACCATGATTTTACGTGTTTTAAAAGTATTTCAGCGTTTGATTTTGTCTGAGATAGTTTGGCCTGCGCGCTTGTCATTGCAATTTGTACGTCATCTGCGTACATAGAAATTCTCGTGTTTGACGGCATAGATGGAAAATCATTGATAAAAATCGAGAACAGAAGTGGACCGAGAATAGAACCTTGTGCAACGCCGAACTCGTTTTGTATGGGTGATGAAATGGTTTTCTAGTTGGACTGCACGAGAGCGGTTTGCTAGATAGCTCTGAAACCACTGTGTGGCGATGCCTAAGTTAGAGATTTTCTGCAGAAGCCGTGTATGTTCAACACTGTCGAAAGCTTTGGAGAGATCAAGCAAAAGCAAGAGAGTAACGTTCTTAGTGTCAATGTCACTGTATATTTTTTCGGTGATGTTAAGCAGCGCATCTCGAGTGCTGGTATGTTTTCTGTAAGCATACTGGTTTGGATGAAGTAAGTTAGATTTGTTCAAATGTGTTGAGAGTTGGTTAGATATTACTTTTTCTAGTATTTGGGATAAGACTGGTAGAAGGCTAATTGGCCTGTAATTTGATGCAGTATTGATGTCACCTGCTTTATGCAGCGGTTTGATTATGGAATGTTTCCACTGGTCCGGGAATTTGTTTGTCGCAATAGAAGTATTGATTATCAAATGAAGCAATGGTGCTGTAAAATTGAAACTGTCTTTGATGTATTGAAGGCTTATGTTGTCATGTCCAACTGCCTTATTATTTTTCAACGAATATAAGATTCTGCGTATATCCTGTAGACTAACTGGATTTGGTTTCCATGTGTTAGTTCTATTTAGTAATTGAGCAGGATTAAGGCCATCATCAACAGGTTTATGTGTAGTAAATTTGAATACTTCGTCGAAGACTTTTGTTCCGACTTCAGAGAAGAAAGTATTGGAATTAGTGGCTGTTTCCAATGGATTTTCGAATTTCTTCTCTTCTTTTATGTCTTTGTACTGTACTATTTCTTTGATGATTTCCCAGGTTCGTTTTGGATTTTGACCTATTGCACCAGTGTGACCATCATGACCTATTGCACCAGTGTGACCATCATGACCTATTGCACCACCATCTTATACCCTACGAGTCGTCACAACTATAAGACTACCCTCATCATGTCTTCTCTTTTCCCCGAAATCGCTTCCCCATTTTCCCGATCACATGCCTCTTCTTCTCAAATATCGCATGCCCCATCCTACCCAAAATCACCCCCTCTCCCACCCCCCTGGACTACATGGTTCCAGGAGAGTTATTTCCTGACGCATTTCCCAGCGCCGGTGCTGCTGTTGCCTGAAAGCTGCCTCATTGCTATCTGCTTGTCGTGTTCTGTGTTGCGTCTTTTCAAACAAGAGCTGCGTTCCATCCGAACCGTGATGCATATCAATTTGCTGCTCAATATCAATATCGGTTCTCATTGGGTTAATTATGGCTGGTTTTCCACGTTACATTCCAACTGTGTGGTGCACATCACGTTTCAACTGTGTGGTGCACATCACGTTTCAACTGTGTGGTGCACATCACGTTCCAACTGTGTGGTGCACATCACGTTTCAACTGTGGGATGCACACACGTTCCAACTGTGTGGTGCACATCACGTTTCAACTGTGTGGTGCACATCACGTTTCAACTGTGTGGTGCACATCACGTTTCAACTGTGTGGTGCACATCACGTTTCAACTGTGTGGTGCACATCACGTTTCAACTGTGTGGTGCACTTCACGTTTCAACTGTGTGGTGCACTTCACGTTTCAACCGTGTGGTGCACATCACGTTTCAACTGTGTGGTGCACATCACGTTTCAACTGTGTGGTGCACATCACGTTTCAACTGTGTGGTGCACATCACGTTTCAACTGTGTGGTGCACATCACGTTTCAACTGTGTGGTGCGCGTTGCTCGCTCAGTAACAGCTCCCTCAAAGCGACATGCCAACGCTTGACATCGGCAAACAATTTTATGGATGCTATATTCAATCATTATTCGATAGAAATGAACCTAATAGTTGCCCAGCATTTTTATATTCTATTCATGAGAATAACCTTGTGGAACTCGCGAAAATTTGTACGCGTTACCGAAGTTTGTGAGATGGTCAGCATTAGTGCCTGCTGATGCGGACCTTACTTCTATACAGAAAGCACTTGAGTATTGTTTTCAGCGTGTTCATTACGAGCTAAGTTGATCCAAGTAACATTCCTTGCACTTTAATGAACAAGATATGTGGAGAACGAGCTCACAATTACTGGATATTCACAAATACGTACATGCTGCAATTCATTTCATTTCTTCGTTCTGCTGAAAGTGCAACGCAAGAAGTAAAGCAGAAATTTTTCATGATAATTAATTATGTAAACTTCGTTGAACAGTTGGGTGACCTTAGAACTTCTATCAGAAAATTCGTTAAGAAATCAATCACTCTTATGAAGGTAATGGCCATTTGACAGATGCAGATAACATTATGGGCGGTTAAATGTGTTGCATAAGAGTGATGAAGGGAATTGTTCTTTGATGTATCTTGAGAACTTTACGCTCCTGAGGTAACGTATGGTATAGATATGGGATGACGGAGCTCCTCTTACAAGAGAATGGGAATTACTCGTGTCAGTATTTCTTTGAAGCCTGGCACTGCTCGTAAAAATGTATAGCAACCCAGAAAGAAATTAATAGGACTTGTTTCAAGAGTTTTCTCTATGTTTAGTGATATCTCTTATTCGTCTCATTTCGTCTCCTACATTAGGTCGACGCATATACTCTACACCAGTTTTTTCTCTTCTTTTTCTCCTCTTTCGTCTTTTCATCTCTTCGAGAGTTTGAGTCTGTCGTTCATTGTGCTAGTTGTGGTTTGTGACAACATAGACGCGGAAGCTTTGTGTCCGCCTGGTGTCATTGGAACTAATTCTGTACGGAAGTTTACAGTGGCCATAATCTTAATCAAGCCCATTTATATCAGAGCTTTCTTTGTTTTCTATACATGTGTTATTATGCGACTCTTTACAATTTTCAAATGAATTGTTACTTTTTTAATTTATTGGGAGTATATTAAACTAAGAATTTTTACGAATATTTGTTGTCTCCACTCAGTACATGCGCTTACAGATACCGGAGTGCAGGTGTTGTCATGGTAGCAGATGCATGCAAAATTAGAGCGTCGATGCGGAGCTCCTCTAATCATGTTGCTCATCTGTTTTTGTTCTCGTGGATTTCTTCGGTCCAGTAATGAAAGAAGTCTTGAAAAGACTCGAAGTGGCTTTAGGAGTTGCTTTTAGTTCCGTAAGGGCCGGACTTTGGCTCCTTTGAAGATCTTGCACAAAAGAAGATATGCGATTGATGTGCTCGTTATGGATTAGATATTCTAGTAAAATAGGTACTCAATTAAGCTAAGTGCTTTTGTGCGATATGCAGAAACTGGTTTAAGGTCTTTGGGGTTTCTGACAATAATATCGAATGTTCTTAATTTTA
This sequence comes from Trinorchestia longiramus, assembly GCA_006783055.1. NCBI lineage: Eukaryota > Metazoa > Arthropoda > Malacostraca > Amphipoda > Talitridae > Trinorchestia > Trinorchestia longiramus. The sequence goes on from VCRD01001929.1 coordinate 17,900, forward strand.
TTCGTTTGCGTTTGAGTATCGCTGACAAACATGCAGAGTTACAACTGATCGCTGCGACTGCAGAACTGGACGCATAGCATGTGACTGCAGAACTGGACGCATAGCATGTGACTGCAGAACTGGACGCATAGCATGTGACTGCAGAACTGGACGCATAGCATGTGACTGCAGAACTGGACGCATAGCATGTGACTGCAGAACTGGACGCATAGCATGTGACTGCAGAAGAGTCACGTGATGTTAGTGAACAGTGGGCGATAATAATTTTAAGACGAGCGTCCTTCTCAAGGAACTGATTCAAATCAATAATGTTTGAATTATAGTTTAATTATAGAGACAATTTCCATGTGCAGATAGTGATATTATATCGAATAAGTAATTAATCGATGGTTAAGTACAATGAATGCATAACCTTTCTTTATGGGAGCTAAAAAAAATCAGAACAAGTTGTACGGAATTACAGATACGGACTCGTGGTGTGTGACTTGAGTCAAACACGTGAGTCAAGTCTCCAGAAATCATGATATGGAACATGTGCAAACGAGCTTATACACTTCACACAACACAAGTGCAGTTTTGAACACAACTGACTAGTTTTTCTTTGAATTCATAATATAGTTTGAAGTTGCCGGGCACTGTCATGTTCGCCCTTATTAGTGATGGCAAAGATGGTCAAATTATGAACAAATATGTATATATATATATATATATATATATATATATATATATATATATATATATATATATATATATATATATATATATATATATATATATATATATATATATATATATATATATATATATATATATATACACGATCATTTTGCTCAATCGTCCGGCACGCAACGATGTTATGATATTAAAAATGTATTCCGCATTTTGAGATAATGAGCAATAATCTGGTGATCATAATTATTTTTCAAGACGAGCTTACGTCTGTGCAAGTAAGGGAGAACTCGTAATTTCCTTCAAGTCTAAATTGCGTACGTTGTATTACCGGGTGAATGAAGTGCGCTAAATTTCAGCAGGACACTCAGAGTTTTGCTTGCAAAGTTTCTGAATGATGAACTACTTTTGCAGGCATGCAATTTCAGAGCAAAACATGTTTTTGGCCACCAGTGAGAAAATTCGTAATTTATTTAAGAGGTGTTAGAGTAGCTCTGTATATTACATACAAGACGATTATGTGTGAGACAAGATTATCTCTGATCGTTTTAATGAATGTTTGACCAATAGGAGAGTTAACAGTGTGTTGTCCAATAGCAGACCCGGAACCACTCTCAGTGGAGTGTTTGCTTTATTTCTGTGCCTGCGTTCCCTTCTGGCAGCTCTGTTCTGTGCCTGCCGTACCTGGACGCTGCACCAGTTCTGTGCTCTGTAGCTCACGCACTTGCGCTTCTCATCATTAGTATCCAATCTAATCCTTCTAATTATTACCATCTGTTCTATGTATTCTAATCATTACCATCCGTTCTAATAATTCTAATCACTACTATCCATTCATTTTAGTCACTAATATCATCCAATCATTGTAGAGTTATGAACGTTGAATTTTATTAGAGATTTTGTATTGACCTTTTCAAATCCAATTCATGAAATTCTTTGGCATATGAATGAAAGTGTCGTCGAAGGCATGGCCACAGCGGCAACGGTCCACACAATACTTGCTCCATGCAGGGGCTCAGGGATCTTTGTAAGAGTGCCTGTAGTCTTTTTACATGTGCTTGTTCCGCACACGCAGCGATCGTAGTATTTGATTCTGTAAAGTCAGAAACAAGTTCAAGGAATAACTTATCAAAATTATGACCGAGATTTAAACTGATGTCGACAGCATCGAAATTAATTATATAGTAATACTCCATTTTGCGTGAACCAATTCCCGAAGAAGTAAAACCTTGTGTTTGTTGAAACCACGGCCCAGCTCTAGCAAGGCCAGAGCTTTTGCGTCATTGCACTTGATAGTTTCAAGAACATTTAGTGCACCATGCCCTGTTTCATATGCGTTCTATTTTTTTATTCTAGCGCCATTAATATCTCATGTTTATAGTCAAAAGCTCCTTTGTATTTTTGCATTCATTAAGTTATCGTATCAGGAAAAATTTGTTCGATTCATCCTCTTGGATGTGCCTTGAATTGTGTACAGACCGAGAACAGTCCTAGCCTGTCTCAATACGCTCTAGCAGTGCTTCTCGAATGTTTTTTTATGATTTCTGGCTTGACAACGATCTAGGTTTAGAATAAAAAATTTCACAAAAAATGGGATTTGGCGAGTATCACATGTAGCTTCAAATTTCAAGAATGTGACCACTAGAAGCACGAGGACTTTAATTGGAGAACTGGGAAAGCATTTATTGCAGCGCAAGCGTAGTGGTAAAGTCAGTCCTATATCTTTTCATGTGATCCCTGACTGATGGATAATGGGTACGCATGTACAGGGTTTTACTGGTCACAACGCGTGAAACATTGAACACATCAATTGGTAAGTTTACCAGATACCTCACGTTAGATCTGATCTGACATTTATTAACCGTTTGAACATTCATTACCTGGTGGCTTTTTTGATATTGATATCAATGACAGAGTTTAAGTGCAGGTAGTTTTGGCATGCACTCTGTGACATGTTCTGTTAGTCCTACGCTTCCCCTGAATTCACTATCATGGCTTCATTATTTCGCTTGTGAGGAACTCAAAGGCAATCCATGTGAAATATCATTCACGAACGGGAATATTATGTTACGGTGCTGATAATTAGAACCATGTTGAAATCCATACTCGGTTTAATAGTGTGTTGTTGCATCATGCCTCTTAATTGTAGTGTGTGTGTTGTTGCATTTCGGTTTTTATTTCTAGGTTTTCATTAATTTCTGCATTTCTTTCTAAGAAAGCCACCATTATCAAGGGCTTATTTTTATTTTTACGTCTCCTGCTAAAAAGTGTCAATTATCAGAAGTGTTCGTTGTATTTCTGCACTTCTTACTTAGGTTCAATCAATTACCAAAAGCGTTACTGTATTTTTGCATTGCTTTTTTAAATAAACCCATTACTAAAGAAGAACATTAAAATGATTGTTACATTTCTTGACGCAGAATGTGTCGCTAACGCTCTACACGTTATTTAAAGTGAAGCAATTATTTTCGTGACCCCAGACAATGGCTGTATGGTTTATTATACTCTTGGTAAATTTGTAACTTATTTTTTGCAAACATTCAATTTTTGCATCCAGGTTCAAATGTTTCAATTATAGTTGCTTTATTGTTATTTGTTCATCCAAACTAGTGCGTGACTCAAATTTGTTTTGAGAGCCAGGATGACTCCTCACAACAGCTGCTTATAGCACTACAAAATTTCTTACATGAATTAACAGATCCTGCGATACTATGACATCAATTCAACTAATCATTCGCAAGATAAAGTTGGCCACTTTTTTTACCTAAAGCTCAGGTAGCAATCTGCTCACCCTCAGTGCAGTTGTGCTGCCACGCCAGGAATGGGAATTTCAGCTTTCATAACTGGAATGGGAAGTTCTTGCCTCACTACTGAGCACTGCTCCATAGTTTCCCTTCAATAGAGCTCACTGTACTGACCTGACGAGCGAGGTTTGGCTCCATCATCTAGTATACGTAGGCGGTACAGGCTATTAACGTCAGTTTAAAACTTCAATTTAGTAGATAACCACGCAAACCATGGCCGTGATGCACGAATTCTGAGGCATATGAAAATTTTGTGCTGTTTCTCTTGATCATGAAGTGGAACACACGCTAAATTAACACATGGATTTTAATTGTCCAAATTAGTGATTCAAGGATTATTTGATTGCATGACTGTAGCTGTACAGGTCAATTGGAGACAAAATTCAGGTAGTTCTCAAGTGTCTCCAATTCTTTTTCATGATTCCAGTTGACGTTCAGACATCTTGAATAATAATTTGACTTCGATTATTCAAAGTTGTTAATGTTTTGTGAAGAGCCACTAAACACAGTAAGATTAAACCTAAAGGAGTGGATAAAAAATCATCCACGGACTGAATCAAATTTTAAACCATTAGTTCTTAGTCGCTCAGTTTTCTACGTCATCAGGAAACATCGTTTTGTAAACTTCAAAGCAAAAATGCATGTGAAACATACAAATGTTATCACATTTTTAAGACCGTACTGGCTGTACGACTGCTGGAGGTTGTGCAGTAGTTTTACCAAATGTTCTTCGCTTGCAGTAAAAGTTGAGTTTTTTTGGATGCAATAGAAGTTGTTTAAGATTTTTAGGGCGTCTCCTGGTTCTGACAACCTTGTAAGTTTTCTCGGTCATTAATTTTAACCTGCTCGTACTGCTGATTTCAAGTTAAACTGCCCGTACTGCTGGTTGCAAGTTAACCTGCCTGTACTGCTGGGTTGCAAGTCAACCAGCCCGTACCGCTGGTTGCAAGTTAACTTGCCCGTACTGCTGGTTGCAAGTTAACCTGCCCGTACCGCTGGTCGCAAGTTAACCTTCCCGTACTGCTGATTTCAAGTTAACCTGCCCGTAATGCTGGTTGCAAATTAACCTTCCGGTACTGCTGGTTGCAAGTTAACCAGCCCGTACCGCTGGTTGCAAGTCTCAGCCTCGGTGGCTTATGGGTGTGTAGTAACAGGTGTGAGCTATTGCTTCAACTTGCGTCTTGTTGCCACGTGGTGCGTGTTGTTGCCACGTGGTGTGTGTTGTTTCCACGTGTAACGTTCATTGTAAGTTCTAGTCTAGTTCCCAAAAACGCGAGGAAAAAGATGAAAATGGAAATTAATGTTGCGGAAAGTTTGTGCATGCAGGAAATCTCTCACCAGTGGAATTCATGGCTAGGATTGCCTGCATTGCAGTGCAGACGTGCGTGTGAGTAACACACTACATCTGTGTGAGAGATAAGGCGAGTAACTGGCCGTGTGTGTGTTGCTGTTGTCATATTTCCCGATGTCAAACTGGCTGATGATTAATTTCTCCAACATTTAACAACCAAAATAAGATTGATGTCTTCTATGGAAAAGAGTGTGATAAAATGAGACCTAAGATGTCTATCAGTCTAGCACTGCAATAAACACGTTTAGAACGTTCATAATACGTTAAGGTTCTGCTTGTTTAGACGCTGCCGGCAGAATGATTAGCCAACGAACAGTGTGTGGTTGTGTTGCATTTCTCTCTTTGCGAAAAAAATATAGTTGTTTGAGGGTTGAAGGCAGCATAGCTCTTTTGTTATTCTGGTGTCCAGCTACTCTTGATTTGTGATGCATGTGGATATGTGTCATGATGTGCAACCAACGTGTGAACTCCATGCTTGCATTGCGGTGTCATCTCCAGTGCAGGTACTGGTGCTCCAGTGTAGGTACTGGTACTCCAGTGCAGGTACTGGTACTCCAGTGCAGGTACTGGTACTCCAGTGCAGGTACTGGTACTCCAGTGCAGGTACTGGTACTCCAGTGCAGGTACTGGTGCTCCAGTGCAGGTACTGGTACTCCAGTGCAGGTACTGGTACTCCAGTGCAGGTACTGGTACTCCAGTACACGTACTGGTACTCCAGTGCAAAAGTCTTGGCGTGAGTGGACCTCCAGGTGCAGCTGTACGACTGGTGACGCCTGTCAGATGCAGGAGTGCCCCGTAGATACATCTGCAGCCATAGCTGCCGCAGCTGCTCAGTGTGCGCTGCAGAGCGTGAGAAGGAGGAAGTAACGCTCCCGTTACTTTGCTCCCGCTGTCCCGGTCTATGATCCCGCTGTGCGCTGCAGACTCCCGGCTCTCATTGCTCTGCTGTGCTGCATTTATATTTGTCTTGTGACATTAATTGTGTTCTGGCTTCCCTTTACGTCTTGTGGCCTTCATTCATCAAGTCAGAACTCAAACGCAAGCTTTCCATTTTATGTTCGTGATGTTTATTCCTATTGTGCCTCCTTAAGCCGCATCTGATGTATATATTTTTTCCTGTTTATTCGAGGGATACTTAATTTTTATCGTTAATTTTCAAATGTCCCGATTCTATTGAACAAAACTTCGGGTGTGTAACCAATAAAAAGTCTTGAAAATTTATAATAAATTAGTAATATCACATAATTGCGGAAAATGAAACTGTTTTTTCATGAACTCTGTTTACTGGTCGGCATTCTGAATAAAGAAGAACGTATTTCAGCTTGCTCTTATGAACATTAATGTTGCTCGCTCCAACCATAAACACTCAATTAACCTGACACGTTCGCTCATTTCTGCTGTAGCTGCCAAAAATCCAGGAATGTAGCGGGGAACCGCTCTCTGTTATCGCCTGTTGTTGCCTGCTATTCCTAGACGTTGAGGGTGTACTTCTGTTTGACGTGTTGCAACTCTTAGTGTATGTTACCCTAGTTTGACGTGTTGCAACTCCTAGTGTATGTTACCCTAGTTTGACGTGTTGCAACTCCTAGTGTATGTTACCCTAGTTTGACGTGTTGCAGCTCCTAGTGTATGTTACCCTAGTTTGACGTGTTGCAGCTCCTAGTGTATGTTACCCTAGTTTGACGTGTTGCAGCTCCTAGTGTATGTTACCCTAGTTTGACGTGTTGCAGCTCCTAGTGTATCTTACCCTAGTTTGACGTGTTGCAGCTCCTAGTGTATCTTACCCTAGTTTACGGCTGTTTTGTTGATTGTGTCCCTGACTCCCAGGGCCAGTGTATGATTGAGATAAATGTGCGTGACTGAAATGCCTGTGCGTGAGTGAAGTGTGTGTACGTCACTGAATTGACTTACGTGGTTAAAGTGTACGTTCATGATTGCCACTCTTACTTTATCAACCCAAGAATAAGCCAAACGGCTCGTTTCTATTGCCTCATTCTGTTCAATTCTTGTGCAAAAAAAATTGGTTTTAAGGTTCGAGTTGTAGCAAATCAAGTGAGTTTTGGAAGTGACACGAAATTAGAGGTTCTTGCCCATGTTTCAGGTGTGACACTTTATTAGACAAATGCATATATATTTATGCTTGACATCTTATGTAGGTCACGTCTTTTCAGCTTTTCGAACTTTCATCAATCATAACCAGCCACGCGAACGGAATTTCATCGGTAAAAATTTACAAATCAAAATGTATCTTAGTTTGTATGAGGTTATCAGTGTACCAGATCGTTAACAATGAAATACAGTAGAATTCTTTTAAACCGGCACTCGCTGGCTAAGCTTTATATATATATATATATATATATATATATATATATATATATATATATATATATATATATATATATATCATCTCCAGTGCAGAGAAGTTATATACATATTATATATATAAATATATAATATAAATATATATAGCAATTGATATTGTTTTCCTTTAATGTCTAGCGTGTCTATGAATTGTTTGTGGTTACTCGGGTGATATTAACCGGCAACTGCAAAGTCCCATGGGTGTTGGTTAAAAAGACTTCTACTGTATATCTTAATCTTACGCAACAAATTTAGAGGTGCAAATTTTTACCTTGAAATGTTGATGAACAGCATGGAACAAACACATCATAACTTTTCCAGACGCACTTCCTATTGTCGGACGAAATTGCGAGTTTTCTCATGCAAATCATTTTTGTGAATCCATGGATCAATAAAAGAACCATGTTGTTTATGAATAAGATTTCCGTCGTGACACCAATGTACCTCTATAGCTCGAAATATCAATGAGGTTTCTGACAGAGATGTGTCGAGTGAGAGCACTGCATGTCGATGCTTTAGAAACTTTCGGTCTTGTGAGTTGACTCTTGAAAATCAGACTTGTGGTGGACCACAACCATCACCTCTTGCTCTGCATAACTCCATGCTGCCGGCCTAAATAATATTAAAAATGTATTCGCAATGCTGGTGCCTACTTTGATGAGACTATGTTTGTTGTTTTTTGTTTTAGATAATGTAAAACAAAGTCTTCTTTCAAAATCGGATATTTTGCACGTTACAACTTGATACATAAGTGATTAGTTTCATGACTTTGATACTTGTGTCAAAAGTGTCACTAGTTTGATTCAGTGTCTGAGTTATCTTTAAATATAACGTGTTTTGCATCTCAGTTTCAGCATCAATTCAAGTGTAGCCTCACAATTAGCTTTCAGGTTCCTGGTGTTAACAAATTATCTTTCATGGCGTAGAGAAGTTGCTTGTCATTCTAATAATACATCTAATGCTTTTATCTTTGCTGCAAGCGTTGTGTTTATCTCCTTCGATGTTTTGGAGGCTAAGTAAACATGTGTGGCTTCAATGGTAGTGGTGCTTGCGGAAATGATGCATCTTTATCTCTTAATTCCCGGCTCAGAATTACAAAGATCCTTGCCGTGTAATACTCATCGCGCTTGCAAAATAGTTAACGCATGAAACACACGCAGATCAATTGAATATTTTTTAAGATCTCTGTTATAGATCACATTTCCAGCCGTAAGTCGAGTAGTTTCTGGTAGTTGCTGTCGTAACAATCATTCAAAATTTCAGGAATAGGTCCAATGCCAGTGGAGAGCGTGACAGTTTTAGTACTGGTAATTTTTGGTAGTATTAGTGGTAGCATTCATTCGAAATCACAAGAATATGTCCAATGCCTGTCGAAAGAAAGAGTGGCAGTTGGTAGCTCGTGTTCGGCAGTTGCCTGATCAGCATCACACTTTTCTGTGCAGAAAGGACGAAATATTTGCACAGAAAACATGCTCTCTTCATCAGTAAAATTTGTTAGATGAATGCTTTGCGTTTTGTATAAAAAAAATGGACAGCATACTTTGTAGCGCTGCTAAGAAAAATTCGATAGTTTCAGTCGTTTGAACATACATGCTTTCGAGGGATTTTTAAAGTCTACGGAATTTGCACCGAGTATTTGAATTACTTCTGCAATATGGGCAGCGGTTTCCGTATAATGTATCCTGAACTATCTTTAGACAACATCAATCTTGCCCTATAGCTTTGCATCATGTAATTTGTAATCATAGTTTGTTACTATGAGCCACTGTGATTCCTTATGAAGCAAACCACGTACTTTTTCCGTTATTTACCGTCACTACACTCCCAACAACTAATAACACTACACTACACTCCCTATAAATCTAGGTAAACTAATTTAGTAACTGCTCTGTAACCTTATCATTGTTTTGATATATCATGCAAAGCCAAGGTTCACATTCTAAACACCCAAACGAAGCTTGTGAATAGAAGCATGTCCCTGCATCCTCATATTCAACCTTCATGTTCGCATGTTTAGTTCTGTCATGTTAATGTCAAGCAACATCTCCTGGCAAGCCGCCCTCAACATTCTCCAACTGAAAACATGCAGTGCGCCGTCTCTCATTACGCGCGTGCCTGATGTTCGTGACCAGCATCCTGATCGTTGTCTTTCATGTATTTACCAGTCGAGGAACTTTCCGCCTTCTTTAGCATGCAAACCTTGCATCGTGTGCGTGTGGTCGTGAAGATCGTGTGAGTGCGTGTGCAGGAGTTCGTAGGAGCTTTGATTATTGTGTAATTGCGGGAAATATACTTTCAAACTTTGCCTTCTAATATTCAAGCAGACATTTGAACTTCAACCTTTTGTATGAAACTGAAACCTCATACACCAAGGTTACCTTAAGAATTCTCCTCTGATGCCATGCGTGAGTTGATGCAATTTTTATTTTGGTTACTCCTGCGTTGCAGCTTTGTTTAGTGACGGGATGAACTGGGCGTTCAAACGTGCTCTCTCAACTGTCATGCTTGATTTCAAGCATCGTTTACTGACTAGGGAATGTATACATTATATTGGTCACTGATGAGGTCAAGTGAGAGCGACTCACAAGCCTCTGACACGTCAACTACTGCGTGCTGTCAAGTGAGGGAAGTGATAGAAGTGAGGGAAGTGAGGGAAGTGAGGGAAATGAGGGAAGTAAGGGAAGTAAGGGAAGTGAAGGAAGTGAGGGAAGTGGGAGAAGTGGGAGAAGTGGGAGAAGTGGGGGAAGTGGGGGAAGTGGGGGAAGTGGGGGAAGTGAGGGAAATCAGGGAAATCAGGGAAGTGAGGGAAGTAAGGGAAGTGAGGGAAGTGAGGGAAGTGTTGTGTGTCAGTGGCAATGACCTCGCCAGACCACCTGTGGCATTATTCAGACCCTCGTGCAGGCTGAACACTACATTCTAAACACTCCACTGCACTACACAACACAACGCTCTAAACACTCCACTGCACTACACAACGCTCTAAACACTCCATTGCACTACACAACGCTCTAAACACTCCACTGCACTACACAACACAACGCTCTAAACACTCCACTGCACTACACAACGCTCTAAACACTCCACTGCACTACACAACGCTCTAAACACTCCACTGCACTACACAACACAGCACTCCAAACACTCCAATGCACAACACAACACTCTAAACACTCCACTTTACAACACAACACTTTAAACACTCCACTTTACAACACAACACTTTAAACACTCACTTCACTGCACTACACAACACTCTAAAGACTTCCTCTACTCCTCTAGCATATCAATGGGAAAAGAAGCAAATCACCACTGTCAGTTTGAAATACTTGACAACATCGATCTCACGGCACTTGCACATTAATTGCATTCAGGCGCATAAACACTAGATTTTTCAGTACTAGTCTCCCCTGATGTAAATCAACCTGTAAAATATAATATTTCAAACATTCCAACTTTTTGCATGACTGAGAGCTCGCTCCATATTGCAATTTCAAAAGTTCTGCTTTAATCTTAACTGAAGGGATCAGTATTGGCATGACGGTTTATCCCGTCATGAGAATCCTCGTAGTTTATTCGAATGCCTTAAATCTTTTCTGATCAGCGTAACAATTTATTCTTGCGGTTTCTGAACAGGTTTTGTGTTCCTCTTTCTGATAATAAACAAAAAATAATTATTATACGTAACGGTTTGAAAAAATATCAAGTATAAACAAAGGTAATGAAGTTTGGTTGTTTAATCTGTTTTTGTTGTTTTCCAGATCCCCTTGTGTTCTTAAATATTCCATTACGAGTGTTAAAGCCTACAAATTATTATTATATTCCTAGTTTAATGTTAAAGCCGACAAAATAATGTCTATGTTGCAAGCGAATGTTGTATTCCGAGTAATCACCGAGTAATCTATTTCAGACCATCATTTGTTCTAGTGTGGTGGTCAAAGATAATGTACAAGGAAACCATAAAAAAAGTAACCAAAATTTTGTTACTATTCATGGGTATCTAGAATACCACTTGCATAATTGGTATTCTAGATACCATAATACAGTTGGTATTCTAGATACTATAATACAGTTGGTATTCTAGATACTATAATGCAGTTGGTATTCTAGATACTATAATGCAGTTGGTATTCTAGATATTATAATCCAGTTGGTATTCTAGATACTATAATGCAGTTGGTATTCTAGATACTATAATACCGTTGGTATTCTAGATACTATAATGCAGTTGGTATTCTAGATACTATAATACTGTTGGTATTCTAGATACTATAATGCAGTTGGTATTCTAGATATTATAATCCAGTTGGTATTCTAGATACTATAATGCAGTTGGTATTCTAGATACTATAATGCAGTTGGTATTCTAGATACTATAATGCAGTTGGTATTCTAGATACTATAATGCAGTTGGTATTCTAGATACTATAATGCAGTTGGTATTCTAGATACTAAAATGCAGTTGGTATTCTAGATACTATAATGCAGTTGGTATTCTAGATACTATAATGCAGTTGGTATTCTAGATACTATAATGCAGTTGGTAGTCTAGATACTATAATGCAGTTGGTATTCTAGGTGCTTGTAAAACTAAAATTTCATTTGACTTTTTTTGGGTGACTCTCTCTTTGTATAGCAGGCTTTCTAAACAGCTTAGTTCTCTTAAGTTTTGTGCACTCCAAGATTATGAAGTAAAGAAAGGAAAATTGGTTCATGAGGAATTCTACGAGGATAATAGTTCCCTGTGCTTGCCTTAAACTTGCGATAATTTCAGAACAACCAGTACAGAATTACTGGAAGAAATCTCGTCTCTCGGAATCAGCGTCATGCAGCAAGATTTTCATCGCTGAAAATCTTACCAGTACAGCTAGACAACTGAGCAAGCAGCTCAAGTCTTATCATTTCACAATGTATGGTTGTATGGCTCACATGAAACTCCCTACTCAGTTCTTTAGTTGTGCTGGTAGGGTTTTCATCAATGGCAGCCTGCAATTCCTCAGAATTGAGTCCTTTGGAGTGTCCTTTTCTTGATTCGTCCTTTAGATTGAAGTTATCCTTTTTGAAACGTGAAAACCATCTTCTACAGGTCTTCTCATTCACCACATCATTTTCATACATGATTCTTAGGGATCTTTCAGCTGAAATTGCTATATTACCCTTCTGAAATTGATACAGTAAAATATGCCTGATGGGTTCTTTGCTTGGAGTGTACATTTCATGTACACACGTGCTCCTTGCAACTACGTCACCAAGGTAAAAAGGAACAGCAGTTGCAAGGCGAGAATAATTTTTCAGTAGTAATTACAAACGGAGATCTTTTCCCCCCTGATGATAATACACATCATTTAGTATCGCAGGTTGAGATTCCTTTGTCATGTTTCAGAATAAAAGTGCTAGAATTTTTTACTCCGAGAGTGTAACTAAAAATAACTTCACAAAATAATTATCAAGGAATTTGAATAATTACTTCTGTGAGTGTTACTGTTTCGGTCAACTGGCGGTTTGTAGGTCAGGAGCCGCCGCCATAATTATGGGCAGCTCGATAATATCCACAGTTTTGAATGGCGGGTCTCCGTTCGCTTTGATTGATCTTTTCGTAATGGGGAGCTGTCAATCTGGGGAATTGTGGGCGAAGGGAAGGAGACAGAGAGAAAGAGAGAGTTTGGGGGACGTGTTAGATAAATCTAGTGGTAGAGACGAGGTGAAGGGGGAGGGAGAAGAGCAGTTTAGAACTGGGATTATTACGGCAAAAGTTGAGAGCAAAGAAAGGGAGGAGTTAGAGCATCGGGCCGTGGGAGGGGGAGTTGTGGTAGAGCTAGAGAGCAAGCAAGGCAAAGGAGTAACTACCTAAAAGTCAAATGCCCGGCGTAGAAGTTGGTACAGGATAAGGCGAGCTGTTATGAGATCAGGTGCTCATTCTTCGGAACTTTCAAAAGTATGTTCACCCTGAGCAAGTATATTATTACAAATGGTGTGAAACTATAAGCAAATATTAGTTTGGTGTGTTTAGTTGTTGCTCAAAGGAGCTACGAGGTAGTTATTGTAACACATTGATGAAGGGTATATACGAGGCTCGTTTTTAAAGTAAATACTGTTCTGAATTAAATAAAACAAAAGGACTTTTCCAAGCAATCTTATTCTTACATGGAAGCCTGTACTTTAATCTACTTTTCTACATAATTTTTACCACTATTATAAGGCATTGATTGTATCGTAAGAACCAGCTTTTGAATATCATCTTCGTAGAAATCTGCCGCCTGATTAGACAACTATTTCAACACGGTCATTCTGTAACAACTGCATAAAGCGTACTTCTTGACCATTGAGGAAACTCAGTACATAACGTTGAAATAGTAAAGCATCTGTTCTCTTTCAATTTATCTTCAACTTTCTGCTCCAAATCGTCGGTAATGACTGAAGGTCGCTCACTTCGTTCCTCATCATGTGCATTCGAACGGCCATCTTTGAAAGCTCTCGCTCATTTCCGTACCATCCCATCGCTCATAATGTTTTTGCCATGCACTTCATTGATCTGATGATGAATTTCAGTCGCTTGCACGCCTTTAGCACTAAGAAAACGAATCACAGTGCGTATTTCACTGTCAGCGAGATTCTCAATCGGAGGAAGCATTTCAAATGCTCACAAATGAACGTACACACGCTGAATGACTCTGTACTGGCGTCAGTGGCTTGTTAACAGAGTGTGGTACACAGTGTTGTTGCACCAAATACAAACAACGGCTCTGCAGCAGAGGAATTTCAAAGCGGTACTTACTTTAAAAATGCGTCTCGTATTAGGATGGTCCTTGTTTTACTAGAAATTTAACTCTGAGACATAAGATTTGAGGCCCATCATGCAACAAATGTGTCTAAATTAGTGGATTATTTAGTATCCACCCTGCCCTAAAGGATTAAAAGATCACTGGGTTTTTAAACGTTCATTTTGAGGTAAAAAATTGTGTCTGAGTTATTGAAGCAATCTGACAATTATTACTGCACTGGCCAAGCCATATATGTACAAATATCTGCAAAAACCTTCACCGTTTTAACTCCAGGCACTGATTTTCTAGCCTTCGATGGACTATCAAAAAGGCAAATTTACATAGCATAATAATTTTAATACCAAAAGTACCTTTACATTTATGAAACATTAAAAAAGGACCACTGTAGGGCATAGGTTATGAAATTTGATTTATAGAATCTGAAATTTTATAAATGGGTTTTGAAATTTGAGTGATTGTTGTCACTGTACTGCTTTACTGTTGGCATGAGTTATACAGCTGTTACGTGGCATGAGTTATACAGCTGTTACGTGGCATGAGTTATGAAGCTGTTACGTGGCATGAGTTATAAAGCTGTTACGTGGCATGAGTTATACAGCTGTTACGTGGCATGAGTTATGAAGCTGTTACGTCTGTCTTGAACATTGACCTGAGCTTCGAGACGACAGTGATATTTATTTCAATGATAATGGTATAGGAATGCAGCGTTGATTTGACACAATTCGTACGTTACAGTTTGTATACATTTTTGAATAGCTTTCACATTCTTTTAAGTTTAGGCTAAATCAGTCAGTACAACCTATACAATAACGCTATAAAATTCAATCTAATAAACAACGAAATAATAAGTTATTGGCATCATGTATGCTGTTATATTTAGCCGGCACATTAGTCTCAGCAATGACTGAGTTGGTCGCGTTATCAGCGGCGACGGCGACAAGCGTCGACGCATCAGTGAATGCAGCAGCACCTCATGTCAGTGAGAAGCCTGACACATGCTGCTTCTGTTGAGGTGGTCTGCAGCTGCTGCTGCTGGTGCTGGTAGTGCTGGCAGACTGCTGCTGGTGGTGCTGGTAGTGCTGGCAGACTGCTGCTGGTAGTGCTGGCGGACTGCTGCTGGTAGTGGTGGCAGACTGCTGCTGGTAGTGCTGGCAGACTGCTGCTGGTAGTGCTGGCAGACTGCTGCTGGTAGTGCTGGCAGACTGCTGCTGGTGCTGGTGTGCTGCTCTGGCTCTTAGAAATTAATGCTGTTAATGCAGTCACTTTTTTAAGGAACAAATTACTATTTGAGTTAAAAAGCTTTCATGGTTTTTATGCGTAATTATCAATCTATATTGTTTGAAAATAAAAATCATGAAGAATAGTAGCCAGTGGCCGTGCGAATTTGTCAATTTGTTATTAGACATTAATTATTCTGCTACTAAAATGGCAGAATTAGTTACAAGAAATAATTACTACTTAAGTCTTCAGTCTTCAAACTTGACATTACAGTCAGAAAGAATACACACTCTCTCTAGCATTAGTGTTCAGTATCAAGAATCAACAGTAAAACATTTGGACGTATTTATAGCGATGAATTATGTTAGGTCTTAAGTGCTTCGGGGATGTCATCATCATCATTGGATTACGTAGAAATTCTGGAGCTTAAAAAATCCTCAGTTGAAAAACTCTGCTGATGTAGAGCTTGTCACCTCATTGTTAGGCGAATGCTTTGAACACTAAAATCATAATGGGTACAATTTTAAATTTTGCTTGTTTCACAACAACGTCAGTTGATCATTCTGATGGATTACGCTAAAAGCCCTGCAACACAGACAATATTACACGTGTAACTGCGTGTGTCTGCGTAGTCTGAGGCTTACATGGAGATCCTATGCATTCATGAAATAAATATCTCTTGTTGCCGAGCGGCAGTCTCCCTTTACAATGAAAGAAGACTCAATGGTAAAGCTGTTCTGTAAAATGGTACTGAATTTGACTAAAAACGCAAGACACAGTAATATGTTCCGCTTTCTGGTACTTTGGTGTGTACGCAATCTAAACGAAAATTTTCCTTTTTAACGATTGGTAAATTTGATACATTTGAAATACAAGTTTTTAATGAGCATTGGCAAATATATATATATATATATATATATATATATATATATATATATATATATATATATATATATATATATATATATATATATATATATATATATATATATATATATATATATATATATATATAT
>VCRD01001929.1:34129-81615 GCA_006783055.1 Trinorchestia longiramus
ATATATATATATATATTTATATATTTATATATATTTATATATTTATATATATGCTGGTGCTACTGGCAGACTGCTGCTGGTAGTGCTGAATATATACTTATTATACAAGTAAACACTAAAATTTTCTATGAGCTCGTTCATAATTAGAGCAAATGTAAGCCTGGCAAAAGAATTTTATTGCATACATTTGAAAAGATACAGAAGTCATTTCAATATTAGACAAGTTTGATCCAAAAACACCTCTTTTATGTCTTGTAACAGAATTTTTCTAGAGAATGATGGAAAATTTTACTGTTTTCTTTTCTTACTCTATGAAAAATATTTAAACCATTTTCTGACATGGTAGAAATTAAAAATAAAATTACAGGCAAAAAAGTCTCAATAAAATATAAGTTTCAGTTAATCATTAACATTAAGAAACGCATTTCTATGAAAAATGTTGAAAGCTATACAAAATGATTCTGCCTTTATAAATGTATATTTATTTTTTGAACGAGTTCGGCAATAAGAATATTCAGCTTAGTTATTTTGCTCCGTGACACTGATAACTATGCAGTCAACACTACTTTGCACAGAAAATAGTGTCGTTTTTACGTTATGATTTTTTTAATCCTGCTAAGAGCCCCTCGATGACTAGTTTAACACGTTGCCTCCGATTGCCTGATTGGTGTAAAACTTCACTTTGTACGCATAGTCACTAGAAGGATCTGAAAAAATTATAGAACCTAACCTACGTGGTACACATACGTACCACTTCGGAGTCAACGTGTTAAATGAAATTTGAGTTCTATTACATTTTCAACCCTGGCACTAAAGACGAATGTAGTTTGCCTGAGGCTAGTGACCTGTATACCCATGTTCAGTGCTCTAGGGTTAATTTGTTCAGAAATAATAATTACTAAATTAGAAAGACTCGATTGTTTCAAGGAACATCAAAATCGAGTAAAAAGGAACATCAAAAGCACAAGCTGCAAGAAACATTTGTAATGTCTTTGGGAACAATGTTTTAAAGGTTCGGAAATGCAAAGTTTTCATCTTTGCTAAGTTTTCATCTTTAGATTTTCATCTCAAGGATAGTTCACGTTCAGAAGACCAAAGTTAAATGATAAAGAAACCCATAAAGATCCTTGAAATCAAATTTTCAGGATGAAAACTTAACAAAGTAACACAATTAGATGTGCCAGAGCTTTGTCTATTTTTACGTTCAAAGTGACCTCGCATTCTGAATGTGTGATGTTACACCATATTTTGTCTTCGTCAACGTGAACTATCATCCAAATTCACGTACAACAATTAGAGTACTTAACGATTATGTTAGCATTAATGAAAAATGTCATCACCATTCATTTTTTAAACGAACGTTAAGTGTGGACATTCGTAAAAACATACATGTACGTTGGTACTCTGTAAGACTCGTGTTGGTTTTCTCGCGTAATTCTGTATGAAGCTTTCTATTGTAGGATTGAGGAGCACCGAATGTTCGACTGATATTTCTCCAATTTTGCAATCACCTTCTCATTTACAATATATTAGTAAAAAAAGTGTTAGAAAATAACGCAACTCGTGGTTGAAAATTTGTAATTGCGTAGCTCTAAGTACAAACCTTAGCTCGTCAACCAGACGCACACGCTGTAGCGCCGTCGCCTCGCAGCTCCCAGTTACTGCCAGTAAAATAAATATTACTACAGTCATGACGCCCATAAAACGTCATCACGTAATGGAAGCGGGAGGAACTGTCGTTCAAATGAGATTCGATTAAGGATACGAAAAAATCATGAGTAATCTAAATATTTTTCCTAGAACGAAAAAAGTTAAGGAAATTTTTCTTCAAATTTTGGAAAAGTGGAAGAAAATGTATTTGGTAATGCATGGTTTACCTTTTATAAACATATGTTGAAACGAACTTTATGTTGTGAGAACTATATTCCCGTACCCCACTTGCCCTATGATGCTCTAATACCGTATATTTCCTCGTTAAATCCTCATCAAACATTGTTAATTACAGTGTTACTTTTTTCTTTTATGTTATTGTTAGCTTTAATTGTGCTATATTTTAGTCCATGCCTCTAATTTGAACAATTCCAGCATCTCTCATTTATTTCCTCCACAGGCAAATATTCTTAACTGAATCTGACGAAAGGGACAATCATTGCACAATCTTTTGCTACAGCATGCAAAAATCTTGTATATTATTTGTTCAAATATCATAATCACTGAATGCATCGTAAGCTGTGTTCTTTTGATGGCTTATCACAAAGTTTTTTGTGAATTCTTTAGTGACTTTGATCGCAATTTATACTCTTGTGAAAAATATTTATTTCTCGTACGAAGTTCCAAGATTCCTGCTCGGTGAAAGTGATTCAGGGAGAATTTCAACGCTGAACTGAAATAATCGACATAGAAGGGCGACTTTTAGATTCAAGTGATGCTTTTCTACTTGGAGATTCCTTATCACTGAAGAAACCACAAAACAACGAGTCGCAAGTGACACCAGGTCTGTTGCAACTGAGTGTTGGCAAGACTAAACACTTACAGGACTCACACGAGGCATAATCCCGCATGCCAACCCAAGCTACTCCTCAATAACTGGTCTCTTCCCAACTTCCAATTTGAACTGGTCACTGTTCATCAATCTCACGTGATTCTCACCTGAATTGTGTGCCGTGATGCCTGCCTGTGCAGTGCGGCCTCCGTTCCAGTCCCAGCGAGAAGTCTTCTCGCTTACTTGGAGTGTCTTCTTTAACTTAACGATTGCTTCAGAACTTTGGCAATCTTTCTCTGGTAATTAAGAATGACTGGCTAGTTTGTTTCTTCCTCGTATCAGTACGAGTTTTTCACTGTTTCATCAGTACATATACATTTGGATTTGAGTTTCGTCCCAATTGAAGGTTCACGCCCCTGAAGATTGTCGTACTAGTTTCTACAGTACAACTTATCCGGAACTTCTCGCTTTGAATTCCTAATTTCAACTTGAGCCTGATGTGTCTCTTTGGAACCTGTCTTTACTTTCTATCTACCTTCTTGAAATAACATGCTTCATTATTCGAAAATTTGATCAATCACCGCCAGCGTGTGACTTAGTCATACCGTAATCCAGGTTGGAATCCTAATTGGGAAGTATATCTCCGTGCAAGTCCCTCGTCTCAAGTTACAAGACTCCCAGCTATAACTCTGTGTATTTTCAATTCCTCACAATCATTTGAAGTTACACTCTCCACGAACGTGGCATGTTCGTATGCACAACGTCCTCGATTTGAAATTAATTGGATCCCTGAGTTTTCTCTGCCAATAAACTCCGTCGAAAAGCGTGAAGAATCACTCCGTGCTCCGCCCTGGATCGCCCACGCAATCGGTAGTTGGTGTTGCTGTCGCTAGTTTCTGTAGCAAGCGTTCGAGCTAATTTCACATGACACTGGTCACAAGATGCGTAAACAACGCTTGTGGTCTGCCTGTAGTACCTCTGTACGTCACAGCCCTTAGTTTTACAAATGTAGTCTAGCTGGTTGTTCTGGTCACACTGATTCATCTGAATAATAACTCTAATTATCAAAGTGACAATGAGGATTCACGTATCTTTAATTATCACTGTACTATTTCAACAGTTTTGATTACCATAGTACGAAGTAACTTCAATTATCTAACTGCCGTTTCCTAATTAGGGTGTAAAATTTCTAGTATTTTACTGTGAGGTTGGTCATCTCAGCCCCTACAAGGTGCATTGAGAGACCGTCATCTCTAACACAATCTCCCTGTGTATAAGTATTTCTATCGTATTTATTAGTAATGGATCTTTTCCCCGTATAACTTTACTAGTGGCCTTCCTCCTCTGTGCTCAGCCTTAGTAACACTCTACGTTCATTGCTGTGATTTATAGAAATCTTCTAGCAAAAATATTTATTTTGTTATCGATCTCAAAGCGATAATTGGTTTAAGCTAACAAATCAATAATGCACGCAGCGCTGTACTGAAACCATGTAATTTGTATGAGTTCTTAATTGTCAAAATTATTTCTTTTTGATTGAGGCTCTTTAACGTCTTTTCTGCTGTGAAAAACGAATATCTGCTTCTGATTCTTTAATTGATAACTATTGAGGAATCAGTCACAAACAGTAGTCAAATACGAGCAACAATCTCTGCTACTTCTCTGAATTTCTCTTAATATCAACTATTCTTGGTCACGAATAGCATTATTGACTAGAAGCTGAATTCGTCGATGTACATGAATAATTATTGTTATGTGCATTCGTATATGTTACGAAATTTGTGAATCCACAGCATCGTGCATCATCCACGTCAACCACAAGCCACAGTCCGTGTCTCAGCCGCCAGTAGGCGCTACATTCGTTCCTCACAATTACGGCTGTAGAAAATTGAGGTGCACTTCAATTTGTGTAGTGGTGCCTGCGTGTGTTGTGTGTGTAGCTTACACTGAACTCCGTCCTCTGTGCACTCTCGGATCCTCCGCCCCCTGAAATCTGTGTATAATAAGTGATACTTGTGACGCCTTCTCTATTTAACTAGACCAATTATTACTTGGCCGTGTTCTTCCCCAAACGTATAAAATACTTGCCTGGAGTTCATGATGAATTCAGCAGCCAAAAGATCTGTGTGATAAGTTACTTTGACCACCTCTGCTCCTTGTGTTTGATGATAAATCTGTTAGAGTAAATTTTTTGTTTCTTGTTTTTTTACATCACAAGTCACTTATTCATTCAAGAAAAAGGTGTTGTTGAAATTTTTTTCACATCTTGAGAACATAAGGTTGTAGTCTTCTACTGTTTTACATTTCTCATGAGATTGATGTCACAATATTGTGATAAGTGTTAAATTTCGAATCTTCAGACTTTTCTTTTGTATTATGTACAAAATCTCCATTGATAAGCTGAAACTAAGATTGTGAGAGCATTTCACTGATCAGGAAAAATTATGCGCAAACAATCTGTGTAAAAGTTATACAAACCTACAGCCTCTAACTGAACTTTTAGGAACCGGAATTTCGTGAATTAGTACTCTTGGATAGCAAGGTTTCGTCTTGACGCACAGCTCTCCTTATCTAAGAAGAGCCTCGTAACTGCACCCATTGCTACGCACACCCAAACCCTTGAAACAGGGTTTTTCTGCAGAGAGATTCTCAATATTTTCCAAAAGATCACTTCCATGTTAACTTTTTTCTGAAGTTCGCATTCCTCAAAAGTTGCTTGCTGAAAAGCTTCATTTGCAGTGGCTCGGGAGAGCGATGAATTTTTGATAAGATTTCTGAGATTTCGCGTAAAATCGCGGATTTTGTAGAAACGCGCCCTGGGAATTTGTGCCACAAACCATGGCGTAAAAATTCTAGCCAACTTGGACCTAGCGCCCTTTCGTGCGTGATCTGCAAGCCACTTATTTAGGAACTAAACTTTGGGGATTGCTTGAAAATTGAACGTTTTTTAAGCCCAAGTCCATGATGATGGGACGGTGACATTGAAACAGGAAGTGCTCGGCAGCATTCTGTTGAAGTTAATTCGAGCGATACTAAAATATTCTTGTCTACGGTGCTAATAGAGAAACATGAAGAAAGCCCCGTTTCTGACGTTGTAATTTTGAAAATATTTGGACTATTATTTCAAAATGTATTGTGCATGTTTCTGGAAAGCAACAAGTGGTGCAAATTTTGTGAATAGCTCGTATTCTCGTTGAGAGCAGCGAAAATTTTCTTTAACTGAAATTTAGTGTTCTGAAATTTTCTGAAGCAACAGACTGCGTACCAGCGACCATCAAGCCAAGAAAACGCCGGACTTCCTCTGTCTTCACCGGCTGGGTGGTACATCTTGCGTATTTATCTTTCTTCCTTCTATTCTTTGTTCCCTTCCCTGTGTTCTGAATGTGAACTTTGAGTCTTGTTTCTTTGTTTCCTGTGGTGGTGATCTCACTCATGCATCCGCCGATACACGTCATCTGCATCGTTCCATGATTTCCTTTCTCGTTAAAATTTCTTTCTTGAATTTCCTTGCCAGTGTGTCGACTGTTGCTGCGATATTTTTTTTTTTCAAAAAGAATGATTGGATTGTTTGAGATATTTTATTGGTCATTAAATAATTCAGAAAAACTGCAAGGTATGATATCGAATGAAGGAATTGTAGTGAAATCAATGTATATACTTTTCCCTCATTTTGACCAATAATTTGCAGAACGGTTTGACAAAAATCTTTATTCGCTTTTAACCCGAATTTTTGAATTCACGAAAAACAAAACAAAAATTCTCGGAACAAGATTCGCTAGGAACTGGTTCTTCTTATTCCCCAGTCATGTAAACATTCTAAATTTATAGCTATGTTTCGAGACTGGCTATACCCAGAACACATTTTCAAATTGTAAAATATTGATGAGGGAAGCTGTTGGTGTACTGGGCAGCACATCACGCAAGTAAACTCTTTCATTCGCTTTCTTGACGAGTCCACAGAGCTGCACATCTGTTTTCCGTGTTGTCCACAACTTTCATCTCGTGAAAATTTCTGTTAGAACGACTAGACTAGAGCTGTCTTTCATGCAATCTTTTTTTTCTTTTCTTTTTTGTAATTCCAATTCATTTTTTGCGTCAACATTTCAGATGTTTGCAAATTTTCTATGCTCTTCACCAACTGGAACCCTCTTCTGTCGACTATCCTTCGGCTTCTGTGTAGACGTCTGTAATCTCCTCCTCTTCAGTTCTTTTAAAGAAACTGCAATTATTAGTTAGACCGATTGCCCTCTGCACACATCACAATTCTCTGAAAGTTTCTGCTTATTTTTTTTCTTCATTTCATATTATTCATTGCTCCTGCTGGAGAGTCTATTTCATTTCTGATGTGAAAACCTTCCAATTTCATGCAGGATTTTAAATAAATCCTAAACGCTCCTTTGGGTTGTCTAAATCCGCTATCTCACATTCATCTAACAAAGTTTTATGAATTTGGTACTCATCTTTTCCTTGGAGTACTTCTAGATGATGTCTTCAATAATTTAAAACATCAAATTGCGGTGCTAAAGCGCATCGCGTATATTATTAGCCTATTCTTTAAAACTTCTTAAAATTATCTAAACAAGTCCTTAAAGAAATCAGGTCGTTATCCTCTCAATTCCTTCTTAAAACATCACCTTCAGTTTCATCCATATTAAACTAATGCATCGAAGACGTTATGTTTTCCTTCATCTTAAGTCGTAGTTAAAAACCCACCGCTTCTATGTAAACAAGTCCACTAAAGACAAGATGGACTCACCGTGTGCCGCTGTAATGCTTGCACCACCATCAGCACAGTCGCACACTTCTGTATAGTGAAGTTCTGCCAGCACTCGTCATGGCTAAGATCGGTGGCACCACCAAGCTCAGTCAGTGGGCCAAGATCAAAATCGTGTGCAAGGTGGTGAAGGGCAAGCTACAGAAAGCCCACACTATGGGCTTCCTAACCGTGCCTGGCTTGCAGGTAAGCTTTCTCTGTGGCTCCCCAGCTCTTAGAAGGTCTACAAAGCGTGATCGCGGAGTTCAAACCCTGCTCATAAGTAAGCAGTCTCTTGAGCTTCAAAGTATGATAAGTTTCAGCAGTCTAATACCTTTTATATTGTACTTCTTAGCCATGTACACATCAACAGTGAGGATTTTCGGGAGTTGCGTTATTCGCTAAGTTCACTTGTTTTTCTGTGCTTCACGAATGAATGCATGACTTATGCTAATTGTGTAGTTTTACGGTTCTGCAATTTTTCATTTTTAACCCTATTGGAAAATAAAAATCAAATACTAGCATATCCTTTACATAAAATTGTCCCACTGCAAGTGGACAACTCTACAACCATACAATCGTGGACTGGATGATTATTGAAAAATGTTTCCAAATGTTTGTTACAAAGACTGCCTTGGCTCCATGATGGGGAGCACCTTTGTTGCTGTCAAATGCCTTTATGAATTACAATGAGTTTTTTGTTCTATTATTTATTATATTTTGAGCGGTGTAGGTTTGATGAATGAAACAGACCTCAGTCAACGAAAGCATGTAACCTTTACCACATACACAATTGTGAGCGCATGTTTTTCTAACCTTCGTATTACTTTACTTCCCTATTTCATGCAGTCATCTAAATAAATAATGATGTTTATTTAGATTTCATACTTATTGTTTTTAAATGGAGTGTTGAATGTTGAGATTCCTGCTGAAACCCACATACTTGCGCAATAAGCTTGCGGTTGTGCGGCTTCATGTGTGAAACCATTCTTGATTTATTTTACTTTTTGTATCATCTCATGCAAATGTTGAGTCAATGTCCGTTTTAAATGCCCTGCTTAATAATACCCAGACAGTTTTCAGTTCTCGCTTATTTGGCTGAACCCATAAGTGTTTATATTGTAGACACTTATATTAGACTTTTCCACAATATAGACTCAATATTTTGGAAAAGTTGGTCATATTTAATATGACACAACGAATGAGTCTTTGTTAGCACAACTTATAACTTAGTACTTACTTAGGGCAGCAATGAATCACCGCCAGTCAGCCCTTGCTGTTGCCATAACCTAATACATTCATCATCCATTACTTGGAATGGATGATGTCCCTTGTTGTGACCAACTGAAGGCTGGCCCCAAAAAAACTTAACTCAAATTCCATTATTATTTATTGGTATCCAGAATATCAATTGCATGCATAAAATATGTTGATCTTGTTATCTACCTGTCTATTGAATTTTTGTTATTTGTCATTATTGATAGGTATTTAGAATACCAATACCAATGACAAAATTTCGGTTAAGATTTTTAGGTCATTCTGTACAACGGAAACATTTTCTGAATGATTCACGCTCTTTGGTTAGGCTTCTGTTTCAAAGTCATGCTTCACTTCGTATGAAACATATTGAATTGAATCTCATCAAAATATAAGGTTTATCTTCTATTACCTTGTGTGTTGAAATATTGACTGACCCCAGAGCTTTTAGTAAAGATATTCTATAGGAATTTGAAGAAATGATGCTAAAAATGATTATTTTCCATTTTACCTTGTTCTATTTGTTTTTTTTTCTATTTCGATCGTCTTCGCATGAACTTCTGTATTCGACATACAGGATTTGCTCATGTGACTCATTCTAGTACCATTTCATGAAGACACGTATTTTGAAATTGTTTTATTTCATGAAAGCAATAAATGTCACAAATGTTGTACACATCTTTTCCTTGTTCTTTTCTATTTTTTAGTGGATGATGTAATTCCAGTACAAAATATTGCAACTGATGCCGATGCTTTGGCGACGATCTGTACCGTTAACCTCATGAAGGAAAGTTCTCAATAATGAGCAGTAAGTGATAGTTCAAAGATAAAACCTCGTATATAAGCCTTGTACTCTATTCAAATATTTTTCCCTCTGGTATAGCTTTCCTTTGACTTGGACGCCGGCTGAAATTGTCCATTCAGGATGATTGTAATAGGAAAAACAGGAACGTCATATATTCAATACGTGGATTCCTTATAGAATGAAGTTTTATTTCAGAAGAGGGAAGAATGTATTCTTGTGACAACAAATGAAAAAGTTAAGAAGAAACTTCCTTAATTATAAACTTATAACAATTTACGCTGAATTAAAGACAGTAAATGTATCTCATTTGCTCCCATATTTCAAAATAAAACAGTTTTGGAAGAATGCCTTTATTGTCATTAATGAATTTGTGTTACGTTTTTAGGCAGTGCTGCATATATTCTAAATGAAAATATGTCTTTACTTCCGTGTGTGTCAACTCGTCCTGATTTAAAGACGATTGAAAGACTTGATTTATGATAAAACGATGTTTTTATTGAAGAATAAACCTGACAAGCAACTTGTTAACGTAGATTAAGAGTCTATTAGGTAAAAGAATTTTAGTAGATCTCATGTAAATTACCATCTACTTAATAAAATTGTCATATTTTACAAAGTATCCGATTTTGGTAGTTGAATTTACAGCCGAAACCCAAATTATATGAAACATGATACATCCTCCATTTTATTGCCTTCAGAGATTTGTTGAAATTTGTGTAAATACTTTTGTTACTCGCTCATTATAAAGATGTTTTAGCGTGAGCTACATCCTTTCTCGCTCAAGAATGTGAATCAAAGACTACATATCGTGAGCTAAAGATTTCTTTTGACGAGATTTTTGCAAGTGGTGTTGGTGTGGTGGCACCGCTTGCATTTTACCGTGCCTCTCCTAGCTCTGTTATCTCTGCAGCGTTCGCTGTGCGACCGATAAAGTTTCTTTGTTTTCAAACAATGGCCTCCTCTGGTGCCGTCCTAAACATACCTCAAATCTGCTCTGGCCGACGCTGCATACTGGCTTCTGCTATGCGCATTCCCATCCTTCAAAGTTTTGTGCCGCGCCAGAAACTACGTGTAAATTGATTGCCCTTCATTGCAACAGGTGTTCTGGAAATGTTCTCATGGAATACAAAGCTGAAAGGTTCAAGTAAATGTAAAACTTGTCTTAGCAATTCGAGTTTACTTTCATTCATCGACCACCTTGTACGTTTTGTACGCTCTATAAATGGTGAGTGATTCTGCTCGAACAGGAAGGTTTCCATACGTAAACAAAATTCTGCGTTCCTCAAAGACTGACTAACAGCGTAGTAGAGACTGATTTAGTCTCAGAATTGAGCCGGGATGCAGTGATGCTGATCACTTATTGACAGATCTTATTGAGATAGAAGCAAACAGTGGTGGACAGGACTTTCTGTTACTGTGATACAATAACTGAACACGAAATTCACCTGCAGTGCTGCCGTATTTGGATCTCCTAAGATCGCCTCCTCGTCTACAAGTGTCAGGTAGAACAGAAAAATAATTAGAAAAGTAAAGTTCTGGTTTCGGTTCTTATCTCACATAAACATGTTCAGTGTACCAGCCACTTGGTGCTTGCAAAAGAACTCGATGTGGTTTCTATTGAAAATTACCGAGCGACTCGAGATGGCCTGGACGGATGAGCTCAAATATGAGTAACTTTAAAGCTTCTTGTGAAGGTCGACTTCAACCGCAGCAGGATGGCGAGGCAATGATGTTTTCTAGCAAAAATTGTCTGGAGTAAACACCCAGTTTTGGTCTTGGGATAAAACTCTTGAGTAAAACACACTCATGGCTCCAGGAGACCCTTTACTTTTGTTGTGGAGTGGACGAGTGTCTGTTCGTGCGCTGTGACTCATTTACAGATGTACGTGATTTTGCTCGTTTATGCTCAACCAAAAGTCTCACACTCAGAGTGTCAATAGGAAACCTACTTGATGCTCCCACCTCTACGTTCTTATTCAATTCATTATTACGAAATCAGCATCTCGTGCACGAGTAGTTCGAAGTTGTACATCTGTTGAAGGTGACCCTGTCATAGGAAATCAGCGTCAGCCACTAGCTAAAAGCATCTGCTTTAATTCCACGCGTAGCCTTAACTATTTACAGGTGTCAAGGGAAACTTCCTTACCAAATCAAGAGTTGTCATGTCTGACCATATCCTCAAACAGTATGTAAATGTCTTTTTCCTTTGCAGCAGTTTTCTCGCTGCCTGTTTACTGCATTAATTTTTGATGATGTTAATTCTGATATGATTATTTGGCTGAGTTTGAGCTGGTGTCCAGTATTGCCGTGACCAGTTGTGCCCAACTCAAATGGCGAAGTTTTATGCATCAATTCCAAGTTATCATGGACAATTAAAGGTTTTCATTCTGTTCTAGATTAGTGATAGTATTGTAGTCACTTATGAGTTATTCTTTCAGTCGGTGCTAAAATTTTTGCTCATTTTGCATCTCTATACATATTATAGCTAGAATTAATTATTTTTATGAAATAAATTTTGTAGTTGAAATTTTCTGATGCGAAATATTAGTATAATTATTTAATTATTGCAGCATTTCAGACCTGGTCTCGAGTGAGATGTTTGCTCCTCTCTGCGTAGTAATGATGAAGAGTTATGCCTTTAATAATGCTACGGTAGTCATGCAATGCTAATTGAATTAATATTAATAACAATTTACTCTGTCCTAATAAAAAGATAGCTTCAAATGAGCGTAGTAAATCATAAAATATGTAACTAATGACACTTCTCACGCTTTATACTTTGAGATCAAAAGCTTTATCACACAAGAACATTAGATCTCTCAAAACCTTGGCTTAATGTAAACAAACTTTAGTGGAGATAAGCAACCTCGGACTCGTGTCGAGCCTGTGATGGTACACATGTCCTCTTCACTGGCGACAGAAATATGGACATCGCGATATTTGGTCGACATTTTCACACAGCCAAATTAATGAACATATGTTCATATGCAGGGAAACACTAACTACACGTGCTGAGGATGCCAAAGGCATGGCTTGTACTGCAAGTTTCTGTAATGCTGCAGTTTTTGATGATCTGCTTGTGCAAGTTCTGAACACAAGGACATTGTTATATGCAGTTCCTTGTTTCATAGCTCATTTAAGTGTATTTTATTGTTACGTAGTTTATTACGGTGCAGTTTACTCGTATTGTTACGCAGTTCATTAAGGTGCAGTTTACTCGTATTGTTACGCAGTTCATTAAGGTGCAGTTCATTGTTGCGCAGTTCATTTAGATTCACTTCAACAGTTGTTGCACTTACAGTTGCTTAGAGAATAATAATAAAACATTGTTCACTCTCAACCAAGATGTGACTGGAAGAAATTGCGTTTAGAGATCATGTGTTTCCCGATAACTCGTTCATGTTTTAATTTAGATTGACGAGACCATCGTTAGGTTATCGGCTCTGCTGCAACACGATATTACAACTTTATTAATGTTGCACGACTTTAGGAAAGCACTCATACTTTAGGACGATCAATGCATCGTTTTGTACCATGGACTCTTACACGGACTGATTGATAGAAATCTGATACTCATTCTGAGTGAGAATCGAAGTCGTTCAGTTCTTGGAAGTTGTCAGGCCGTCGAGATAAAAGATGCTTTGCTCTATTTTAAAAAATTTGTATTGTCATGATGTCAAAGAAACTAGGATCTCGCTTTTTTGCCTCTACGTCCTGAAGTGGGACTTATTTATTTTGACAATTCAAAATTATAAAATTTTAGCAATTAAAATCCACGATTTTTGTCGTAGAGGAATTGGAAAAATAAGGAAACACCACCATTGTAATTGTGAAAATAACTTTTGTTCAATTCCTGCCAAATTTTAGAAACGCCGGTGGATTGCATTTGCTGATATTTTTTGTATTGAAATTTATCTAAAAGAACACCTTGATCGTATAATTTTTGTATACAGAACTAGTAAATGTTCGTGTGAACTAGTGAGAGCACTGAGATGGCTCGAGTGGCACCTGTCTCAGGGAATGTACTCTAACCCATAAAAGTGATTATTTTTTCTGATCTTATATTTATGAAAATAATTTTACTGTATAGAATAAGAATAAAGTGTGCAAATTGCTACGGTAAATATAGAAGGAAAATAAGTTCAGAAAACTATTGAAATTGCAAAAAGATTCAAATCGAGAAAGGAATGTTCCGTTCTAGTTGTGAGTTGTGTCTGGGAATTGTAATTTTTCATCCAATTTATCAATATCTTATGGATTAAGTTTTTAACGGCGGTTCGCATATCAAATATGATAGAGGAGTAGTCCTTCACTAAACAAAACATTGCCACATACTGTCTGTGACTGAGTGTGGTCTTAAGAGCTTATGTATATCATGGAATACATAGATGCTAAGTCTCAAGAAGGTTGCACCTGCATACGTGTACACCATTTATCTATCGCTATCCCAACAAACTCTTGAACACCTTAAACATAAAATGTTTACGGTATTTAAGTTTAAAGTCTTTGTAATTACTTTAAGAGCAGAACCCTCACTCACCTGCATTACTCGTGCAAAGTGCATCTTTTTCTTACCATTCCCTTGAATTTCTTAGCCACGTGCCTCTATTTCCTTGCTACTCAACCGGGCACACCCTGTGTCCAACTCTCCTTATCTTTCCTATCTTTCCTACTAGCATCGTCCGGCAAACTCACCCTGCCAGAGAATGTTTTCTCTTCGCTCTTAATACGACCGTAAAAGTCCATAGCTTTCGGTTCAATTACATGAATTCTTTTAAAAATTGTAAGTACAGTTTAACTTTGAAATGCCAATTTCAATGCAATAAATCTTAGAGATATTAGAATCAAAATTTAATGTTGTTATAATCGGCAGAGTTTTTTGAACGTTCTTACCTGTGTTGACAATAAATTACGGTTTTAAGTGAAATATTTGCATGTGCATGAGTGGGATGTTTCTTCGGAGCCACTAATGAAAATCAAAAATTTACCATCGTAGTGTCAACAAGTTTCGTGGTCCATGAAATTAGTATTTTTCTTAATTCTAGCATCGTGTCTAGTTTGAACTCGTCAGGTCTACACAGCGCGTACTGCTGAATTCAGTGGTTGTGCCTCACAAGTTTGTTGGTCAGGTTACTCCAGCCTCAAGTCTGTGACTTGCTTTGAAGTCTCGGACGCCAGACCGGAGACTGGCTAACACTGCGTGATGCAGCGACGTCGTACACGTCTCTTTTGACAAGACAGGTTCTGTGCTGCAGGGGTGTTGACCCTGCCCTATTTACTAAGGCTTCTAGAGGACGCAGATCACTTTGAAGGCTCAAACCCATACATGATCTGAATAAAATGAGGCATTTGCATTACTTCATTCGAAAGTATCTACGAGGCAGGACTGATTTTATTCACCTCTGTTGAATATATCTTGTAAACCAGTGACTCTATGGAAAGCAGGATCAATATTTTTTCTTTCTAAGTTTTTCTAGTCTTAAATGGCAGCAACCTTTATCAAAGGGAAGCGAAATTCTTTTTGAGGAGCAATAAATACTTCCACATTTTTTACTGGTGTTATGGTACAAGGTTGGATATTCTTTGCAAGGAATATCTTTAGAAGTTCACGACTTCAAAATTCGTGGCTACGAAATTAAACAGTTTTCTCAGCCCAAGGAATAAAAATAAAGTTTGTGATTTACTGAAATCGGTGACTAGGCACAGAACAGAGTGTCAGTCTCACAGACTTCCCTACCTCCTTTGCCGAGGTCTTTAATTTGTAGTGAGTTAAGCATTAACATTGCAAGCACGTGCCTTTTTTTGTTGGCATTTGTTGATGTGCAGCTGCAGCACATTACGCTGGAGTACCATTTCTTCACTAGCACTTTGCAGTGATCTTTGGCTGTTAAATATACTTTATTATTACGGTGCTCATTGCAGCTGTATACGTCTGCGGTGTAACGTCATGTGGTGCATTCAAATTAAACATACACAGTGAGGAATTTCAACCCTGTATTCTTGTGATACAATGTTATCAATGTACTGTAGAGCTGCTGGTGTACTCGTTCGCATGTCACACCTTGAGGCCAAACTCCTGCCGTACACGTCCTAGTCATTGCAATGATGTCAGTGTTCTGATCACAAACAATAGAGCTCTGAAAATTAATGATTCATCCTTAATTTGCGGTCAGGTTTATAAAATTTAATGTTTGTGCTGTAACATAATTTTGTTTAAAAATCCGTACTGAATATACGTATTTGGCACTACCGTTCAAAGAAATTCTAAATTTCACAGCAGCGAATGAATAACATTTGTTTAGTTCTACTGCAGATTTGAAAATAATTAGCATCGCTCACTTTTTGTTCAGAGTACAAATAAAACATTTTTAAATCATTTGTTTCTTCTTTTTGTAGCATAATTAGCGGCAGGAAGCTAGAAATATTTATTTCTATTTGTTTTTATGGACGGGCTCTGTGAAGGCTTAGAGTTAAATATTTTTCACGGTATTAATTATGTAAGTTTTTGTTTCTGAACTAAGCTATTGATGTTTTTGTATAAATAGTGTCGAAATGATTTGCGGTTGCTGAAAAAATCAGCAGTGTTTGGACTATTTTTTTAAGCTGAGTTAGAAAAGTTTGAAAAATTAAATATGTTTTTCAAACTATGCAACTAAAATGAACTTTCAGCTATTTATAGTCTGAAGTAGACAAAACACCTTTGTAAAATATTTATTCCTTAATCATGAAATTATTTTTGTTATGGGAAGGCACAGTTGTGATATTTAAATGTGTTGTTGTGAACGCGATGCATCTAAGGATCTAGCAGAGACGGACTTGAAAGTTCGCTTGAATTTGCTTCAGCGATGTCACGCTTTTTTATTTCCTCTCAGGATTTAAAAAAAATTATATTTTTGTTTGCCGAACTCATAAAATTTCCATTTCCCACTTTTTAGACTCAGTGCTTTAACGATGTGGCAACTTCGGAATCTTAACTCAGTTTATACGTCAATTAAATTAAAATTTACTTTGAATTTATACCAAGAAATATATTTGCACGGATAGGTTATTTTCATAGAGTGCTTTTCTTTCTTTTTGTGGACTTATATTTGCAAGATGTTTCATTCCCTTTTACGACTGTGAATGCGCACTCATTTTACAGTAGTTGATTCGTTGTTATGTAGTCCTTCACTTACACGTGTGTGATTACAGTGTGCTGCAATGCATGTTTGAGGTGTTCTGTGTCCGTGGCTTGATGCCTATGCTTTTGATGCTTCATGCTTATGTACTTCATGCTTGATGAATAGGCACTTGATGTTTGATACCTATGTGCTTGATGCTTGATGAGTATGAATAGCCGCAAAATGCTAAACTCATCCGCTGGTTCTGCTAGTGTAGAGCGTTTGTAGATAGTATTTTGAAAGTTTGCGTGTCTTCTAATGCTACTGATGAATAAAGAGTTGCCGGGGTTTAAGCTTTCCGATGTACTTGGTGGTGTGAACATCTTGCTTGCCTGGAACATGTTGATCATGTCCGAGGTTTGACAAGTCCTAGTGGATCTTGCTGAGCTTTCAGGCTGTACCCAACAAAATGCTAATGGATTTTACAATCTTCGTAAGTTTTAGGTCTGTAATGAATTACGATGCATGATAATTTGCGACGTTTGATGTTGCTGTTTATGAGCTCACAAAACTAGAACTGCTTAGGAATCGTAGTTTTAATTTTGACGCCATGGTTTGTTGCGTCAATATTAACTGAATATGCTCTTTGTTAGAAGTTCTCTAACACGTGAGTTACACAATCGGGCTTATTGTATTCCCACAAAGAGAGGCAACAGAAAACTGCCATGTTAAAGTAGAGCGATCACAAAGAAAAAGCTTCCTTCCGCAACGAAGAACGCTCTAAACACAACGGAACAACCTTTTTTGACGTTTTTTATGATTTACATTCTTTTTCTTTGAACCGTTATAAAAGAGGGGATTTAGCCTGGGATAGATACCGTGAAAAATATCGTACTGCCAGCGTAGAAGCGAATGATGAGGGATCGATGACAGAAATGTGAGGGCATGGTTGAGTTTTAGCTGCTGTCCAAATACCATTGCGGCACAGTTTACACTTAAGGAAACTTAAATTATTTAAGAAATCGTTTAAGTTTGCAAATACGACGAGACAAGGAGGGAAAATCAGCGACTTCTCAAGAATGCCAAACACGAAGCTGTGAAGCACTGATGCCATTTGACATACCTATGATTGCAAACAAAAATCAGATAACGAAAGATACATAAAATGAAACTATATTTATGTTCTGTTGACACACATGCAACTATACTACGACCACCCACTGTTTACCAGCTCCCATCCTGACAAACGTCTCATTGTTACCGTGCTTCTTATTTTACAACTGGAATATTTCCAGCCCGGATAAGAAATAAAGAAACTTTAGAGCGCTGGTTTTGAGCACACCCTGATACACAGTTACGAGCAGTCATACAGCCCATCACTAAGTTATTCACCCCTTACAGCTCCGTCTCTGTCTTTTAGGTCTCAATGCTCAGCATCACTGCCACTTACGTGAATGAACGAACACTTGAAAGCTGCTGGGTGAGACAAGTTAATAATAAATTACTGTACGTTATCCCTGGTATTTTCCTCCTAGCTAAGGTGGCATTTGTCATCGTAAAGTTTTTTCGGAAGAAGGAAATTTGCGGTCCTCCGTTCCGTAACCAGCGCTGGAGGTCCAAGTCTACCAGCATGAAGACAACGCCGTCTAGTGTAACAATCACTGGATTACCAATGTAAATTTCCAGATAATATTGTACATTATTCAGTAATCGATGTTGAATTGTCTTTAATGAAATTACCATATTAAGCTAAGGTGCAGAAGTTGAGATCCAAATCTCTGAGTTTTGTCATGGAATGTAGACCGAGGTTCTAATGTCGTCCATGAAGATGGTTGTAGGGCTGGTCAGAACTTCATTTTTTGGGAATCATTTGCTTGGTATTGGCTTTCCTAAGACTAGCTTCATCACCAGCTTGGTCGACTGGTGAGCGAATCTGCTTGCGAGCGGGAAGACCCGGGTTCGAATCCCGCTGCCGACATGGTTGACGCGGCTAGAAATACGGCATGGGACTTGGGTAAACAACCGAATAATTATCGAAGTAATTATCCGACCCAAGAATGGGCCAGAAGGTTTGTTCTTATAGCCTAATTCTATTCTATTCTAGAAATTTACTGTCAAGTAATTAGTTCAGAGGACTTGGCAACAGTTCACCCTGTGGCTTGTAACGCGTGTTCAGTTTTACTGACTGCTGCTGTCGCTGGGCTCAGATTATTGCATGTTTTAAGGTCAACATGAAGTTCTTTTCAACAATCTATGAAATAATAATTTACTTTTATCTCACAATGACATGCTCAAGTGCAGGGTAGCAGTGAAATAACCATATTCAGAATAACTCAGGAGTGCACAACAGCGTGTTTGAGGGAACACAAGGTCTAAAAAACCTCACAGTAATTCGGAGGAGGAACATATTGTTTTCACGGGGGGCGAATTTCCTCATTTGTAAGCAGATCGTCATTTTATGTTGAAGTTTGCTTTCTGGCGGGGCAGAAATTCCCTTTTCCTCCGCTCCTAGCCCACCCCAGTTGACCTCCTAAACTACTGGGCTGTACGTACCTTGTGACTACTGGGCTGTACGTACCTTGTGACTACTGGGCTGTACGTACCTTGTGACTACTGGGCTGTACGTACCTTGTGACTACTGGGCTGTACGTACCTTGTGACTACTGGGCTGTACGTACCTTGTGACTACTGGGCTGTACGTACCTTGTGAGCATGTGGACTAGAACCTGTCCGTGTTGGCAGGAATAGGACGCGTGCCTTAAAATAATTGTGGAAATGTTAGTATGTTTTGTGCAACTGAAACAATTTCTTGCTTAGTGGTACAAATTTTCATTAAGATGACTCGCGTATCAACTTTAAATACTAGCGAGGATAAACTTGTATGAATGAAGTAACTTTGCGCGACATTTATTAACTCTTATAATGGAAGACTGCTTGAAAAATGTACCAATAGCTTCGCCTCTAGATCATTTACAGACGATGTTTCAATTTTCTTTACATATCTCTTTGGCTCAGCCGGGAATAAATATTGCTTAGATATCTCGTAGATACCTTAATTTCTGAGCATATTATTTCGATGGTGGTCAGTACTGCAAATTGAGCTGCAGCACTCGTGCTGTGCAGGTGTTTCTTGCTGAACTGATGGCCCAATTCTACTGCACTCACACCTCAGTTCAAATGGCCTATGCTCGAAATCTGCGACAGTTGTTGTGATTGGCTCTTATCACGAACCTATCAAGCGAATTCAGCCATGTCTTGTCTCGAGAGTCATTTCAAATTCCATCGACCAGTCTGCGCTAGAGCTTCTAGGACTCACTCATGTCAGCCTCTAGCAACTTCTCACTTTCATTTACCCTTCAGTGAGCGTGATTTGAGAGCACGTTCGTGGATGCAATCATTGGATCTCGTAAATGAAGGTAGACTGCAGTGCATGCTCTCAGATGTGAGTGCAGTCTGGAAACCCTTGACCTGCACACCTTGCTCACAAGACCTTACAGTTCACGCTCAAGTCTTAGAACTGTAGTGTCTTAGAGCGTGAACTCTAAGTTCTAAAAATATGAACTGTAAGGTCTTACAGCGTGAACTGTAAGGTTTTAGAGCGTGAACTGTAAGGTCTTAAAGTCTAAGATCTTGCAGTTCACGACATAAGATCTTGCAGTTCAAGCTTCTGGTATTTGAAGCTACACAGCCCACACTCCATCTGATGTTCGAGAGCACACTGGCCACGAAGTGCTTCCAGAAACCGCGCTTGATTAGCTTATTAGTGCGTTGCTCCCTCCCATGGCAGTGCAGGTGCTCCAAGTAAGCGTGTTAATTAAGGCCTTGTTGCTGCTGCTCCCGCTGATTATGTCCCTCTTATTGCTGATGCAGACGACTGTAATGAGGATGTAGCTGCAGCATTGGGTACTTCTGGCGCTTTTGTTCTTGCATGGTGGAATTACTTTCTACGGTTGTGCAGTGCATTGTAAAAAGAAAGTCTAGGAATTTGTCAATAGGATTTAGCTTCATTAGTGCAGAATGCATGGAACAATGGGTTGCACTTACTGTATCGTGTTCCTACGTATGTATATCGCTGTAGTAAAACGTTAGGAAATTCATGAATTTTAAGTGATGTGGACTTCACGTTACAATAGATGGGTTATAAAATGATGTAAGAAAGAACCTAAAGATTTATACCACAGTGGGAAGATTTTTATTGTCACTGTGTCTAAACAGAAGCTACACTTAACAGAGTTACTCCCGACGCTTTCATAAAGCGTATATATTTGTTTTTTCAATGAAATAATTGTCAATAAATGGAGAGTTTAGGGCTCTGTATACTATCATTTCATTCAATGTGCGAGTGTTTAGACCAGGTGTCGCACATTACACAATTTCTTAAGTGTTTAGTGCTTGTATGCGTGATTTTAGTTTGTGTTCATTTTGGGGCCTGATTAAAATAGAAGGCGATGGATGGTTGAATACCTGCACTCGTATTTTCGTAGGTCTGAGTAGGTAGGTCTGAGTTTCTCAGTTTCTGAGAAAACTATTACTGAGAAACTTCAAGACATCTCAAGCTATGAAATTTTTTCCCGTTAAAATTGCCGCAACTTGGAACCAGCTGCCAGAAAACATAGTTTCTGCTGGCACTGTGAACACATTCAAAAATCGTCTCGATAAATTTTGGATTACGAACCCCCCCCAGTACTACACCCTACTAACTATGTCCCTAATTCCTTAAGGTTAATGTATGATTGAGACAAATGCTCGTGACATAAATGCCTGTGCGTGAGTGATATGTGTGCACACGACTAAATTGACTTACGTGGTTAAGGTGTACGTGCATGACTGATGGATTTATGTACTTTAGACGGCATGGGACTTCGGTATTGAACCACAAATGGGCCAAACGGCTCGTTCCTATTGCCTTATTCTATTCTATTCTATTCTAGGTCTTGCTGTTAGTCTCCTCACAGACACGCTCAGGAGTTGGACATTTCTATTCCATTTTACAGCACAGAAGCGTAGAAAAATTGCATAGTAATAGAGTATTAATTATGAAGTGTGATGTGTTTTCAGAAGCGGGAAATGACCGCATGATGAACTAGTGTTCATCAGGTCATGCTGCTTGTCACACCAGACGGCTCATTCATGGCTCTTGAAGCTCTACTTCTCTTCAAAATATTTGTGACAAAAATGACCGGAATAAAATAGCAAAAAAGCTTTTGGATTTGATGGTAATTATTGTGATGCATAATTACGATCATTGCAGTCAACAGTACTTATCGTAGCAGATTATTAAGAGCGAACCCTTGTAAATCTGAGAGCATTTGGGATAAATGGTGTGGATGTAAGGGTCTTTTTTGCTCTTCCCGTCACTTTTTATCAGTGAAATTCTTATTTATACTGATGACGCTAGGTCTTAATAGTCGATACGTCATATATGTTGTTCCTGTTCGCCAAATAATTACGATATAATCTTTTTTCAACGATTTGTTTACGACTACGTTGATTGGACCCTATTAGTTCAACATTACCCGAGGAAGAATTGCTAAGAAATACGAAGTGCAAAAAAATTACTCATGGTCAAGTCTGCGCTCTGGTCACTGACTGAGAGGTTGCAGATGCAAGAACTTGCAGTCGTAGTCTCACAAGCACGCATGTTGTTTGACAGCAGCACTTTTTGTACAGCACACAGCATTCTGTACAGCACACAGCATTTTGTACAGTACTCAGCATTTTGCACAGCCCACGGCATTTTGTACAGCATACAGCATTTTGTACAGCACACGGCATTTTGTACAGCATACAGCATTTTGTACAGCACACAGCATTTTGTGGTCTATGGATACTGTTGTGGTCATGGAGCTAGCGCAGTTTTGCCGCTGTGTTGGGACTCGTACAAATTATTGAAGTCTGCTATTCTTCGCACATTCATCTTGTACTGTGACGAAAATTATTCAAAATCTTAGGCAGAGTAGATATGTATGGCCATCTTTCCCATGACTAAATACTTTACCTTAAACGATTGCTGCATAGTAAAGTATTGTATTTCAATGCATCTAAACGAACTGCAGTCTCCACTTTGAAAACCAGCGCAGGAACAGAAGTGCACAGACGGTGGCTGTAAAAGTCTTTTCTGATTTTTAGAAGTTTCTTGCCGTTTTTCAAGCACATCGTAATGGATTGCAATATTTACTTAGATGTTTTATTGAAGCTTACAGGGTTGCTACATCGGCGGTAGCAGGAAGCGGCAGTCTGAACTTTATCTTGCTTTGGGATGCGCTCGAAACTGAACACAAACACAGCGTGCTGGGATGAGGCATCGGAAGTCTGGACTCTGTAATTTCAACATGACAGCATCAGGGAAATAAATAAAGAGGAATTAAGTAGAGTGCAGCGGTTAGGGACTACTGAACGCTTGTAGTTGAATAAATAATTGGGGAAAAGTATTGAGGCAGAGATCAAAGTAAAAGTGTCCACGAGAATATAAATGGAATATTTATTCAAAAGACGACCAATCCAAACTCATGCAAAATACATGAAGGGACCGAAAAAAACCTGGAAGTAGAAAGATGAAAGGATTGAGAAGATGCGTGATGCTTATGTAGGTGAATGAGTTAGTCAATTTTTGTATTACTTCATAAAAATAATTTCATCCGTTAAAGATATAGAGAGACAGAAAGAGTGAGAAATATATGAAAAATGGGACAGTGATAAAAAATATTCACGTAAAATTAACTAAAGTTCAGCTATAAGATTCCTTTGCAGTTAGTAAATCGTAGAGGCGTCATTTAGTGCGTGCCTTCTTGCTTCCCTGTCACGAGTGTGGTCATGCAGAGAGCGGCAACATAACTTCCTGTTTTTGAAAGGAACTTCTCATGCTCTACCTCACTTCCTCAACTTTACCGGAGCTGACCTATGCCTTACTTCACTTCCTCAACCGTTTTACCTCACGTGGGCCATTTTTTCGCCTCACGTGACCCATATTCTACCTAAGTGACCTACTTTTCTACCGCACGTGGTCTGCGTTCCTCCGCACGTGTCACACTCACACACGCAAGACGTGACCAGCCTTCAAACATGTTTGTTATATTGAACACCTCACCGCCCTATGGTCTCTCATTCAGCTGAGACATGACTGATCTAGTGGTGTCATGGACCCTTTCATCGCTACCTCCACATCCAGCTCCTCCTCATCGTCCTTCCCTTTACCCTGTTCTTCCACATCCTCAATTCTTTTGTCTTGCTCCACCACATACTCCTCCTTCTTCTTCCCCCTCTGCAGCTTCCCCCGTGCC
Source organism: Trinorchestia longiramus (assembly GCA_006783055.1). Classification (NCBI taxonomy): domain Eukaryota; kingdom Metazoa; phylum Arthropoda; class Malacostraca; order Amphipoda; family Talitridae; genus Trinorchestia; species Trinorchestia longiramus. The sequence continues at coordinate 57,807 of VCRD01001929.1, forward strand.
TCGGTGTGCATGCAAGATCGTCAGCTTTATGAAGCTTCTTTCGTAACTTCCAAGTTTTCGCTTAGTTCCAAAAACGATCTCTGTGGTACTACCTCATAGGAATATGTCTCACAGTACTCCAGTACACACAGTGTGTCTCACAGTACTCCAGTACACACAGTGTGTCTCACAGTACTCCAGTACATACAGTGTGTCTCACAGCAGATCTTGATTATTGAACTGATTCGAGACTGGAAAAGCGGTGTCCATTAGGGTTTTCGCATCGTTAGTTAAATCACTTTTGGTGGTACGCATTTTTGGCTTCATATCAAAAACTATACTGATATTTTGTGGTAGTATCCTACCCTAAAAAGACAGAGAGGAGCTGGTTGTGTTTTGACATTGTTTCCTAAGTATATTTAGACACGAGTCTTGATTGCCAGGATATTGTCCGGTATTAAAGTGTCTCCATAGGGATGTGGAAGTTTGCTTTGAGGTTGGAAAGTCCATACAGCTTTCGAAATTGTTATGGAAATTCCTCCTTGGAGTTGAGAAGTTTTATACTCGACTCAAAAGTTCTATTGTCGGACGCTGCCGTAGGAAGATCGTCTCATTTTGCGACTCTCTTTGGAGTCCCGAGTTCTTTGTGAAGGTGAGCTTTCGTTTAAGACTCTCTCTTTTGTGAAGGCTAAAAGGCTGGTTTAGAGCTGTAGCGTCTCATTATAGGTGCCAAAACTTCTGCTCCTCGAGTGTCTATTAAATGGGTGGTGTGCTTGGCTCGAGGTGTCTTCGAGAAGTCTTGTCGCTGTTTTGCGCTTGAACTTCTCTCCTTCACGGCCTGATTCCTGTCTCTTCTTACTCTTCACACTTACTATTTGGTGCGCAATAGAAGGCTCTCACTGTCCGATAACATTTTTCCCTGAAACTGGTCTGCGTTATGAATTCATTAATGACACAGAGCACTTGTGGTCATTCCCACGTTACGTAGGCCTGTTAGTTGTTTTAAAGTTAATACACTTTGAAAGCAAGGCTACTAAACTCCGCAAACTTTTTCGATCGTTAAAACTTTTGGTCTTTAACTCATAGTTTTTTACATACTCAATTGTTCGTGTTATAAATCACCACCACTATTATCAAGCGCTTTTACTTCGCTTCTTTGCTTCCCCTGCTCTCGATCTATTCTGTATTTATTAGCAAATCTTTCTGCATTTCTTGTGCCGCTGGTATTGCCTATTCCTTCTCTTTCTCTTCCCTCACCCACTCTTCCTTCCCTTTTTTTCCCTCTCCACATTTCTTTCTCTTTATTTTCCCCCGCCCACTCTTCCCTGCCCTTTTTCCTTTGCTCACTCTTCTTTCTCTTTCTTTTCCCTCGGCCACTCTTCCCTGCGTTTTTTCCCTCGTCAAAAAAAACAGCTTGGAGACCGCCTGAAGTTTGTCCTGATGTGTGCCCGAATATTGGGAGACTTTCTTGGCGATCTGAGCTGCCCTCAGCACCTGCACGATTTCAGTGGTTACTCTCAACTGAAAAATTTCCTAGAAAAACTCCAGTCATTTAGTCAGATATTTTTCGGCACGTAAAGAATATTTTCTCCATCAGTTTCAAAATGCATCATCGTTCCTTGAAAATTCGTCATTATTGACGTACTATGATGTTGAGGTTTGGCTTGTTTTCTTGTTATAAAGAATGGAAAGCTCCGTACGAGAAAATATTTTTTCACGCTTATATTCTTCCATTCTTTGATATATATTTTGAGGAGAATTACTGGTTCACGATTAATGAGGGAGTTTCTTGACTTGCTTTGTTCATTGTGGGACTTGCGCCATTGTTTTTTGTATAATTGTTTCATTTATGTTGTAGCTGAGAGGAGGCAGACACGTTTTTTATCATCGAATATTTTTTTCTTTGACAGTTGTCTAACCGCTGTCACTATTCGTTGAAATCTTGGGATGGTAGTCAAATTTAAAGAGAGGATAGTTTATTTGCCTCCGAACTTTGAAATAAATCATGTCATTTTATCATGCAAGTATGATTGTTAGTATTGAAGATACTTACGGCAATCCATGCATTATTTCGCCCTTTTTACAATTGTCATTGTTTTTATAAATAGTACGTATTTATCACTATCATTATTATTAATATATTTGTTATTTGCCGTATTATTATTTTATTTTTTTATTATTCTCAGTATTATTGTTCAACAGCAGTTATCAGGCAATATGACAGTACAGAGTTAACGTGAAGCCCAAGATTGGAGTGTTTCTCAATGCTCTTCGGTGTGACGCTGTAGTTCTGTGCAGACCCAGTCTCGTGTTTGGATTCATATGTAATTCATCAGACACGAAATTTCACTACATTTTGTTTCCTTCTTGGAAGTTAAAAACATTTATTGTTAACAGACAACGTTAGTAAATGAATTTTTTAGTCATCAAACTTAAAAACTGTGTCAAAAATTCTTGCCACATTTTCAGTCCTGCAATTTGGTTACTTTCTTTTTTTTTAAAGAACAATGATGCGTTGAGAGCTTTATAGTTGAGGCATCCTCGAACGAAAGATAAAGGAATTGAAAATTTTTATGTCACTTTATTTTTAGGTCGTTTATACAGTTAAATCCGGTAAAATAGATATCGAAATCCGTATGTAAAGTGCATTAATGTAAATCTAATTTTTTTATGGGGCCGCCTGTAGTTTAGCTCATTGAAGTCAACAGCACACTCTGAATGCTTATTTTGTGTTGAATTAGCTACTCAGTTCTCTTGTTACTGTGCACTAAAATTGAAACTGTGGGCAGTATCGCACCGTATTTAGTCTTGAAAAGTTATTCGTTTCGTGTGTATATTAATGGTGAAATTACCGTGTGTCGCTTTGTTTGGTTGTCACATTTTATAAGGAAACCCTCATCTATTTGTGAGAGGTCTTACACCGACTGGAAAACATTTTCCTCTCTCATGTTCAATTTTTATTTGCTGGTTGCAAGGAGCACGCGCCTCTTGACTCATAGTCAGACCTTGGTTTTAATTAGAAAACCCGTATTTCAGCTACACCAAACGATGCCTTAAATCGTAATCAGGAAACCCGTAGGACAACTGCAATGATTGCATTTAAAATGATCGTCGTCAGTCTGTGTTCTGAGTTTAAATAAGAACTGAAAACTAAAGTAGTTCCTGGGCAGCTGAATCGAGCAGCAACAAAAGCTGTCGTTTGCCTTGTTTGCCTTCAGCATAACAAATGTTCAGGCGCGTCCATGCCACGATAGAAACAAACTTATCTAAATCTGTTGAATGTTTATAAAAATAAAATAAACAGAGCTGAGATGCATTTCAGCAATGATACGAGTGGATTGAGGAGTTGTGGTTTATGAGTCATGTAGAACAATACAACAGAGGAAGGTAATTGCTCAGATTGCTTAGCTGATCCCGTTGAATGATTTAGTAGGCGAGGCTTGAAAGCTAAATTAAATTTATTTAACATTTTTTGTTCCTCCACTATTCAACGCTGTTTCTGAAGAACGATTCGATTTCAATTCACACTTTTTTCCTCGAAACATTTTCAGTGTGTAAACACAGAATGAGAAAATCTCTCATATTGCGTATAAAATTAAAAGAGGAGTTTTAGGTTCTTTTGTTTTGTACTAGTGAATACTGCAGTGTCATGCGTTATTGCACTACTCAAGTAAATGTTTGATCTAGCAAACTAGATGTTTGATCTAACAAACTAGATGTTTGAACATGCAAACTAGGTGGAACAAGCAACCTTGTTTGAACACTCAAATTATACGATTGAACACGCCTGGTTTGTTATATTACAGTCCGGCTTTTTATCCAACGTTCAATGTTCTTTGTTCACGGGAAACTTCTTCAAGGACAATTGATAGTTGCAAACTAATCGTATAATTTAATTGTACTCTTTTTGATAAAATGTTGAAAATTGTTCCGCTCACAAGATTTCTTCAGGACCGTTACCTCGTCACTACAAAATTTTTCACTCTCGCTCGACTAACTTTATCGTTGTTGCAAAGCTCTAATGTATCGTAACATGGGACAAAATGTATAGCATTTTAATTCTTAGATCTTTTGGTTTTTTAGCTCAGAGATACGTGTACCTCTTTACATTACAATGTGCAAAGCACTAAGTACATCCATTATGCATCGTAGCAATGTACGAGTACACTCTGTATAATATGCGTATACAATTCCTTAATTCACTGTACAAAAGAAGACATTAAACAAGTATGTATATTTTTCAAATAGTACACACAACATTATGTTTACTGTGAATAGTCTTTTTTTTCTTTCTACATGGAAATTATGCGTTTACTTTGAATTTGAATGTACTAGACCTGTGAGAAGTGGTGTGAGGTTGCAGTGCAGCAGTGAAGTGTCTGTGGCAGATGGACTTCACACCACTGCTCTCTCGTCTGCATGTGCAGTTTTCTTCACATTAAGTACTTTTTATGATCAATACCTTTAAAAAAATTGAGCGTAATAGCTCTATTTATTTCCCTCTGGCTGTCAACCAGGGTATCCTACATAACACAACCAGGGTATCCTACAAAACACAACCAGGGTATTATATATCTACGAGTACACAACACAACCAGGGTGTCTTACATAATACAACCAGGGTGTTCTACGAGTATGCAACACAACCAGGGTGTCTTACATAACACAACCAGGGTGTCTTACACAACACAACGAGGGTGTTCTACAAGTACACAACACAACCAAGGTGTTCTACTCAACACAACCAGGGTGTTCAACACAACACAATGTGCAAGTGAGCCAGTTCACTGACTGCAGTTTTATCACCAGGTAGTACATTTCTGAGACCCTGCGTGTGATGTGGTGTCTCGATGAGAGATATATTTTGAACAAACACCAGGACGTTGAGTTCATCTCTTGTATTTTTCTGATATTCTTGACGCTGCTGCCAGCATGGAGGCTGTGATTGAGCTCCTGACTGGGCAAAATATTAATTGTTTTTGATCAAATTTACGACGCGCACTCGTGCATCCCTAGCTGCCCTGACCTCTGAGCAGACTGTGACGTTGATGGGTGTGATGTGGGGAAGAGGAGAGATGGGATGAGGAGTGATGTGGGGATGAGGAGTGATGTGGGGATGAAAGGAGACTCTTTTCCCTAATTGATTGTTGTACTCACACAGTCCTGTCATGTGGGTGTGGTGACCGTTAAACGGGCATCTTTAAAACAACACCGATCACGTTTATGTGTCTTGAAAAGGCAAAAAAAGTCTGTGAGGTATTGATAAAAGTGCCTCTTGAAAGAATAGCTTTTTCCAGCAATTTTTCATCAGTTTCCTGGAGAAACACGACAATGTTTCATTATTTATTCACGTCCAGCCACAACTTTGTGTTGCGTCTGAACACAGCTGTGATTATAGAAAGACTTTGCACGTTGCCCGGGCCAATTTCCGTGCTTCTTAGTTTGTACTTAATTGGTATGTGATTTTCTTTGTTTCTTAATGCAGTAACCTGCTATTAGAATTAAATAAATGCGTTACTTTAGTATTTCTAATTCAATTCATAGCTGTAATTTGATGTTTTTTAAACATATGTTGTTTTGAGTAACTGAAAGTTAATAAATATAAAAATGTGAACATCTCAAGGAAGTTTTACAGCGAAGTGCAGCGTTGAGGTGCAGTGAACGCAACGTGCAACAGCAGTAAATAAAGGCACATTTTAGTGATGACACAAGTATCTTACTCTCTAAATGATTCAGACTTGCCTACAAACCACAGGTTACTTAAAATACTTCCTGGACGCTAGTTTCCGTCTTTAGTTGTTTATTTCTTCGTTAATTTTCAAACTGAGTACACATGAACTGCGTTGTTCTCGCTAGCTCGCTTACAGACAGGCAGGTTGTAGGTGTACACTATGTGTAAACTACCCATGTTATGAAGTCCCCACATAATTTTATGTACTTAAGTTGCGAGGTTTACTTTAGTTGTGAGATTAACTTTAGTTGCAAAATTAACTTTAGTTGCGCGATTAACTACTGATTTTCTTGCATCTTTGTGTCCCTCTTGGTTCACCAATGCCCTAAAAAACAAAAGCACTTCTTGTGCTTATTTTGAAGCTCAGGAAAGTGATGTCAATTTTTGTGTACAATTAAATTAGAATTATTCCCATCGTCTGTGTTGACGCATCAAAAATCCTTCAGACGTACAAACCTGAAAGTGTGTGCGCTGCCCCCTGTACTCCTTTCAATCACAGTCTCTCAACTCCTATGATCATGAAACTAAATTTATTCTCTTTAATATGCACCTTTTCTTATCGTTTCTTTCTTCCTTTATTGAGGTGCATGGATGAGTTATATGGATAAGATAAGTTGTCTTGGAGACCATACCACTTAAAACATCCCATTCTTCTTAATTGATTAGAGTTATTGATATAGTTATATGTGCCGGACACTAACAATGCCATCATGTAAGTCACTGCTATTTTATACCTTATATAAATGACCTTCAGATGCTCTTCCTCTCTTACACTTATCTTCAATATAAACATCTGTGTGGTCAGGGATTACTTGCTCACATAATTATCTCAAGTTTACCTTCCTTCTTGTTCATATAATTATTCCTATTTTACCTTCCTTGTATGTACCGCATGGCTCGAGATTTTTCGTCTCTATGCACTGCCGTTTCGAAGAAATTTATATTTTACGATTGATTTTAGAAATTGAAACTTGTGTGATGTAATGAATAATTGTTCTTGAGTGGAAAAAAAGTCTCCTGGTGTTCACATGAGGAATTATCTTAAAATCATCAAAAGCATTGGTAATATAATTATTATTGAATATGGTGAGATTAGAAATAATAGTAATATAATTGTTATGAAAAGTGATGATGTTAACTAAGCATGTGCGTGTCTTGCATCCCACAGAACAGCCGGTCCCTGTCCCGTCTCAGCTCATCCTGTCCATCCCTCAACGTGGAGGGGGAAGACAACCCTACCAGCTCCCCCTACTCCCCCTGTAAGTGCTCCTCTTATGACCCCCCTTCCTCCTCCCCCGACTTGGGGCCTCAGGCATCTCCCACTTGCGTGGTCGTGTGCAACCCCAAGGGGAAGATGATCCTGCCAGGGTTAACCATTGGTGACGACGCGTCCCCTTCTGGTGGTGCTGTCCCAACTGAGTGTCCCAGACCGGACTGTCCTCGGAGGAGGTCAGGGTCGGGACGGTCTCTCAGGTCTGAAGACGAAGCGTCCCCGTCCACCCCCGTGACCTCAACGTCCCTGGATGACACACATCTGTGTCCTGACACACCTAAAATACGCGTCAATGACGCCACACCTACAGGTTATCCAGCAGCTCGATGTGTGGCCGTGTTTTTGTGTTCTCTGTTTCGCGATGTGTAAACCACCTTACTTTTGGAGCATGTCTTATTCGACATTGTGTTTGTTCAAGTGGGAAAGTCATCCCTGATTTGGCGTTAGCGTTGTTTTGCTTGGTTACTGTGAGCTCTTACTTAATAAATGTTTCCAACCTCTCTCTCGAATTCAGTAGTGTTTGAGTGCAACCTCAACTACCTTCACTTGTTTGGTTCACGTTAAATTTCAGCTGATTACATCTGTTCTGCATAAATTTATGTGCTTATCTTTTTACGAGCAAACCGAGTTTAACAAACGGAGCTCATTTTCTTTACCGTCAAGTTCAAAAATTCGTAGCGCTTATATTTTGATTCATTTCTGTTCCCACATACATATCTTAGTCTACTTATAACATTAATTGAATCGTGTGAGTTCCAACATCTAGAGTGTTCAATAGTAAGAGTTGTGCATGTCTTGTGCGTATAATCAATAAACAGTCTTTACTTCTTTGTAAATTTTCGAAATATGTTAGTGATGTCAGAAAGTAGAACTTACTACGGCAGCAAAACCCCAGTCACAGTTAAAAATACTTGAATCGTAATGAGAGCGTCGCAAAATCATGAAAATATTGGAGTCTGGCCACATTGTATTCACTCTTCCTTGTTTTTATTTTCCTTGCTTGTCGTGATAAGTTTGTTCAAAATTTCTGTTCTTTTCTATTCGAGGTCAATTTCTGAATTTCAAGTTCGTCGACATAACATTTCGTTGTTGATGAGCCCGTTGCAGACGCAGCTTCTGTCCTGGCTGTGAAGGCCAGGACTCGCAGCTCCGCTAATTAACTTTACGCAAAACTGAAGTTGTTTTCGTGTAGCTCCATTACCTGCTCGGGACCCCATGTGACTCTAATCATTTTGCAGTGTCCGGTTGCGGTCTTCGAATGATGAGAGAGCGAGGCAGCTGTTCTATTAATTAACTGTTCGTGCACATGTTGTGTGTCTATGAGATAATGATATAATGTACAAATGGTTTTCAATTGTCCGTGGGTTATCAATTTGGTTGCAGTCGCGCGCATTGCAGAGTGTGACGTTCACGTGTGAGTTGCTTTCATGTACCATCACATGACCCACACTCCAGTTGATGATATTCGCATTCATATTTATTCATAAGTTACTGATTGGTTACATTAGAATTGATGAGGTGCTAAGCATTCATGACAGTTGACAGTTAAAAACCTGAATTAGCAGGCCGATGGAATTTTACTGTCCGCTATTGCGCGTTCACTGGTGCAGACATAGGGAGGTTGGTCTTGTGTTTGTACCAGTGCTTGCCCTTTTTCGGCTTCTCATCTAGCAGAGTTAGCCAGAGCTTTCTTTCCTAAGGAATAAGTTAGCACTGATTTCATTATTTACTATTCCATTGTAGTTGTGTTGAGTCTTGACCGGCAGCACTTGCTGCTCTTATATCTTTTGCACTCGCTGTAGGATAGAATAGAATAGAATGAGGCTATAGGAACGAACCTTCGGGCCCATTCTTGGGTCGGATAATTACTTCGATAATTATTCGTTTTTTTACCCAAGTCCCATGCCGTAATTCTAGCTGCGTCAACCATGTCGGCAGCGGGATTCGAACCCGGGTCTTTCCGCTCGCAAGCAGACTCGCTCACCAGTCGACCAAGCTGGTGATGACCAGCTGTTAGCGTATATTATCTGCATATTTCCCAGTGTTTTTATGCCACAGATTGGATAAATAAGTTTACCGTTTAGAGTTACGATTTTCATTATTAGACTCACTTTATTTGAGGAAGAACGACAGACAGTTGATATACTGTCTTAATAGAGTTTAAAGTTGCTGGTACCACAAGGGTCGCTTCTGGGTCCTGTACAATATCCGTGAGCCAGTGAGGTTAGTAGTATTTAAAATCATAATAAATTCATTATAAATTATCCAACAACCTAGCCTTCCATCCTCATACTCAGTTGTAAGTATTGTTCAGAATTAATCATAGCACAAGCCATTCCATAAGTGGTTTCAATTACAGGTAGGTATAGTATTTAATTTTTTTTCGTTTTCAACGCACACGGTACTGCAACGCATACGTTAATCCTTTTACTGTAACGAAAACAACATGTGTTTAACACAGCTATTAACGCATGCTGTATTAAATGTTTTAGAAAGCGGCATCATTTTGTGAAAGATCGTAAAAGCAGAACAATGTTGAGGTGAGTGGCTGTGTTACAACATGAGTGTCATTTCACGACCAGTGAAGTGAGTTAAAGCACTCACGAGATCTGCGACCGTAGCCTCTGGGTCTTTGAAGAGGTTCCAAGTCCTAAAATGTCTCGCAAGCCTTTGTTCAAGTCACGATTTGGTGCTCTTCTTGTCTCATCAGAACCTCGAGCTGTTCCAAGACTATCCGCCAGTTTTCCGCACTGAATGACTGAAATTGTAACCTGTGCTAAAGGATTGGAACAGTTTAAAAGGAACCTCTCTGTAGGACTGTCTTTATTCCTTGGACGTTCCCTGTCGTAAAGAGTCGAAATAGTTTTGGTTCAGTTTAGTGGACTTTTTCAGTTCGAGGGACTTGACTGAACGTGCTTGATTTAGTGGACAGTTCAGTTGTAAGTTTAACTGTCGGTCTCGCCTCTCTGTTAAATATACTTTTTCAGTTACAAAGACTTATCTGATGGCTTGGTTCAGACGAGTTTTTCTCTTAAATAGGGACATCATAGAGACCAAAATGCCCCATTTTTGTTGGTATTTTAACTTTAATGTCAATAAGATCTCATTCCAACATGGACGCTGCAAACGATCTATGTATTCTAATAGAATAATTTCTCAGTGACTCATGGGAATTGACATAAAACAATTTTTTCACTTCGTTTCCCAATATATTTAACCTTTAGATCTTGCTCATGTGCCAACTAGTCCATTCCTTGGTGTTATTTGGAATTCAGTCGGATTAAATAATTAAAATGTTGTTTGTAACTTCAGGTCACTTTGCTTCTACATTTGTCTGTCATTTTCTTTTTGTAATCTACTTCAGCCAAGAGCTTTATTTGTTGAGTAGTTCCCTCTGCCTCCTCATGATGTCTACCTCCCATAATGTCTACTTCCCCATAATGTCTACTTCCCCATAATGTCCACTTCCCCATAATGTCCACTTCCTCTGATGTCTACTTCCCCATAATGTCTACTTCCCCATAATGTCTACTTCCCCATAATGTCTACTCCCCCTAATGTCTACGTCCCCATAATGTCTACTTCCCATGATGTCTACTTCCCATAATGTCTACTTCCCCATAATGTCTACTTCCCATAATGTCTACTTCCCCATAATGTCTACTTCCCCCTAATGTCTACTTCCCACGATGTCTACGTCCCCATGATGTCTACTTCCCCATAATGTCTACTTCCCCATAATGTCCTCTTTCTATGATGTCTACTTCCCATAATGTCTACTCCCCCTAATGTCTACTTCCGTCACACTACTGCCTCTCCATGGGGCTGCCAGTGGACGGCAGGGGGGCTGCTCTGTGGACTGTCCTGTACTCCTGATCATGGCTGCATTACCTCACTCATGCAATGTTATTATGACGGAAATATTCATCTATTCCCATTTTAGGTTCATCACCTTATTTATTTGGTGTTTTCAAATAACCTTCAAGCAGAGTTAAACTGAAGCTTTGTTTTTATACGGAATACCAACTGACACATGCAGTATACTGACTGACGTGTGCAGGATACTGATGTGTGCAGGATACTGACGTGTGCAGGATACTGACGTGTGCAGGATACTGACGTGTGTGGGATAAACTGACCCATGCAGGATACTGACTGACGTGTGCAGGATAAACTGACACATGCAGGATTCTAAAGACGTGACTGTATTGAAAAGTCCTCAAATAAATCAGCTTTAATAGAGCGATACAATTGGACCTCTGCCTCCACATAGCGTGTCACAACAAAAATCTTCCCTCATTACGTAATAGTTTCTATCATTCTGTCGTCTGAATAATTGATTAGAATACATTCAAGTAAAAATGATTCCTTTCAATTTTACTATGGATTAAATTGTTGTTTGTTGCTTTGATGTACCTTTCTCAATGAACGGATGCTTATTTTATTTCGTTTGATTAGTTAGTCTTACTCGTCTTTCTAACAGCATAGCTAAAGATTTGCTCTATTTTAATTAAGTAGTTTTAAGCAATGCTTGTTTGCCTGAAAATAGTTGACCTCAAAAAGATATTACTCGTGATGTCACGAGATAGTTTTGTGTCTGTATCAGTGATACTGTACGGATGCAAGTCTACAAACTCATTATTTTCCCGCCAGCTCTCGTGTCGCTTGCTCAGTACAGCCCTCAGTCTCATGCAGACTGCCGTGTTCTGATCTAAAAGCAGTTTTTCTTTGCATTGCATTGAACCTGATGGACTTGAGTGCGTGCTCATTGTATCTGCTTGCATCATCTAAGGGATGAGAAAGCTGGGCACAAGCAACAGTTTCACCTTCAATGCACGACAACGACTGAGATCATTTTACGTCGAATGGAGACCTTTTCCTTTTTTTATATTGTTACTAGTGCAATGCCCGTTAATAATATGTTCCCAAGCAAATCAGTTTTGGGCTTGGAAAGAGAGTTAGTTTTCTATCGGACGAACAACGTCTTTCTTGCTGTCGAAGTCTTGCTGCTTCTCTCTTACAGTTGGACACGTTTCTATCCATGTTGGCCTTTTTTGCCGGAATTTTATTCTGAAACGTCCTCTATTATCTCTTTGAAGCTTTTCAAGAAAATCACAATCCCGAAAACAATAACTCAATTTCCAAAATCTTTGGCCTTATACTAAGTGGTAGCAGGTTAATTTAAAACATTTCTTTTCGCATTATCAATTAAGAGAGCGTCCACTCACGGTCATTACCCTAGCATGCATTTCGGTGTGTCAATTTTTCGCGGCAGTGTACCCGTGCCATCCAAAATGATGGCAGAAAATATTTATAAATCTTTCATGAGATCATCTTTCTCTCGCTCTTCTTTTTCGCTCTCGATTCAGTCTTTTTTTCGTTCGAGTTGAGTTTCCATGCTTAAGCTTATTTCAAAGGTAACTTATTTTTCTTGTGACAGTAATAAACACTTAAAATACAGTATTTTTGAGCCGCAATATCCACGATACGGATATATAAGGCTCTGGATCTCTCTAATTTTTTTGAAAGTGACTTATTATAGTGCACTTGTACAGCGAAAATGAGTGTATTAATTTACCAGGGAACTGAAACCAAGACCGCCAGTGTTAATCTATTCTTAAGAGTGTGACACGAAACCAATTTCCAAAATCTTTGGCCTTATACTTAGTGGTAGCCAGGTTACTGGTGAAACTAATTTAAAACATTTCTTTTCGCATTATCAATTAAAAATATCAATCATGATGAATTTTAACAGAAAAAGGTTCAAAGAAAATTTATATTTGTAAAAATAAGCCGATTGTGTATTCTGGATACCATAATGCAAGTGAAAGGGATTTAAATTGCCACAGAAAAATAATGCAATAGAATGATTTCTTGTATTTCTTAAGCTTTATCCTTGTTGCTATCAAAGCTATCGATTAGAAGAGTGTGACACACGGACAGACGGACGGACGCGGCTCTTATTATAGTATAGAAGATAGACTAGTAGACCCACGCGTGAAAATTCACGTGTTTGATACAGAATTATTTCATTTTATTTGCCAGTGGACGCGGGCTTTGTGAAGGAGTTTCCATATTGAAGAAGTTTCCACACTGAAGACTGTGTTTTTGGTATCCACAATACAATGCTTACAATACATGTATATCCTACCGAATTTCCTCCTATCTAAATCCTTCAGAGCGTCACAGAGAGACGGACTAAGCAAGCAAGCAACAAGTTGGGTATTATTATATAGTGGGATGTTGGCCAAATTAATTCATATTGCTGCAAAGTTGTTATGGCAGTGAGTCCTACACGTTTTAAATTTGCAGCCGTAGGAAAGGAGTGTTCGTAGACTGTGGGGCCTTGGTGGGGGCGTTGACTGTGTTCCTTCTGCGAACACTGCATTCATTTCTGTGTCCATCAGGACGCGTGAGAGACTTAGCATCCCGCTGTGCCTCCTGTGTGGCACTCCTATGCTCAGTGTGGTCTCCTACCTTGCATCTGCCTCATGCTCCAGCGCTTCCTAAAAAGGATTGTCATTGTATCCTTGTATCCTACAGACTGGCGTGCGAGTACTTCCTGTATTATCTGTCTTGTCCAGGATCCACTTCATTCCTTTGTGTCCTGACGGTGAACTCCCGTGTTCACAGCACGCAAGCACGCACAGGCAACTTTACTCGCTGTAAACACAGCGGGTGATGGCGGTATTCAGATCTACTGCCACTTGTTGAAATATATATTTATCGTTCATTTTGAAATGATTATCTTACGCTAATTATTTCATGGTGATTATTATCTTACTATGATGCGATATACAGAGTTACAGGAGAGTGTCCAGACGTGAAGCTTATTTCGAGGATGAACTTTGGTGACAGGTACTTCCGAACAGGTGCATTACTGTGCATTCTGTCTAATTTAACTCTGCCTGTCCACTGCTACAGCACCTACACCTGTGTACGCCTTGTTCAAAAATTTGGTCTACCCGCCATTGGTTCTGCTAAATACATAATGGAATAGAATTTAATAATGCTACACTATATAATAGAATTTTCTAAGTTATAGCATAATCAGTGACTGTGCTGTTGTATAGACGGACGTTGTAGTTGAGGGTCTTTGCAGCCGAGCGCAGGCCGTGCATGCGCCATGTTTTAGGAAATTTGTTCACCCAACAATATATTCTTCAGGAAAATATCAGCGGTTATTATGACGTGCAAGTGGAACTGAAAATTCCTCTCGTGTGTACAATTGAGTGAGCTGGTTGACTTGACATGAGGTGTGACGACAACGTGATGCTCGTGTCTGTTTTTGTGTCTGCTTAGCTCTGCCACAGCGCTGTGGCTACAGAGATGACCAACAGACAAGACGCAGACATGAACAACTGTCTTATGTAATGAACAGCAAAAAGCAAGAGAACTGAAATACCTCTCCTTCAAAACGTTTTCTCTTTTTATATCAAGGAAAATAATACGGTATGTTTTATAATGACATGTAACTTGCAATATTGAAACACATTTTACGTCACAACGTTTGAAAATGTAAAACTTGTTATGACTTCCCACACGTCGACTGCTCGTTGGTCTGACTGCTAGTTTAATGGACAAGTAATTCTTTGTAAGAAAGCCCCGCCCCAATGAACGAAGTCTTGGAACTTTGGTCGCTGTTTTATGTTACTTCCAGCGATGTAAATTGAATTACGTGAGCCAATAAGTTTGGTTCCTTTCAGCGTGATGACGCCCCAATTGCTGGATTGAACTCTTCCAATGGAATTTCTGCTTGGCTTACAGCCAGTTCAAGAGGGAGGGGGACAATGACGTCACAGACTACAATATTTTATTTTAGACGAGGGGGAGGAGGGGAGACATGAGTAATGGTGTGCACGATGTGACGATGTACCTGAGCGACGCTCATGATCGTCCTGGTGATGGAGGGGTGTACGTCTGTGTGATGTGTTGATGATGTGCTGTGTTGTTCATGATGTGTTTTGTTGTTGATGTTATTCACGGAGTGTAGTGTGAGTGATGTATTGTGTTGATGATGTGCTGTGTTGTTCATGATGTGTTTTGTTGTTGATGTTATTCACGGAGTGTAGTGTGTGTGATGTATTGTGTTGATGATGCAATTCATGAGGTGTAGTCTTTAATTTGTGACAGAAATTGTTGAGGGTTTCATGTGCCACTTCATCTGTACAGCAATACAAGTCCTCAACTGATGACAACGACACAATCTTCAACAAGACAAACAAAAACTATTTTTATTCCTACAAACTTGTGGAATATTAGAAAATCCACAACATATTGGTTTTCCAGACATCTTTTATACTCGTACAATCTAGTGGGAGGGCTGATGTTAGTGATTGTGCTCTCTGAGTGAACATGACTCACAAATACAGGTGAACAAAGAGGATTTCTATTGTCTTTCTATTAAAGAAAAAGGAAGAAAGCGGAGAAACTTAATTATTCTGCCATTATAACATACAGGGACGTGTACGAGTAAGTGGTTTTTGTGATTAAGTTAAAATGTTGAAATTACTGATGCGAAATTCGTACAATCGAGGTCATGAGTTCTAGCTTCAGTTGTGCTCGCTCAGTTGTGCTCGCTCAGTTGTGTTCGCTCAGTTGTGTTCGCTCAGTTGTGTTCGCTCAGTTGTGCTCGCTCAGTTGTGCTCGCTCAGTTGTGCTCGCTCAGTTGTGCTCGCTCAGTTGTGCTCGCTCAGTTGTGCTCGCTCAGTTGTGCTCGTTCAGTTGTGCTCACTCAGTTGTGCTCGCTCAGTTGTGCTTGCTCACTTGTGCTTGCTCACTTGTGCTCGCTCACTTGTGCTCGCTCACTCGTGCTCGCTCAGTTGCAATTGTTTTGAGTTGCAACAGAATGTCTAGGAATACACAAGCATGAACTGAAAAATTGTTCTATCGAAATTTATGCGCGTAAAATAATTAGAATACTTTCTAATTATTTATAAGTTCTAAGGAGATATGTTTTGTGTGGTTAGTAATTCCATCGAGGTTTTGCGTGAAACCTAGGGTAACAATAATGTAAAAGTTAAAGTTATTTACTCCTACAACAGGAAAGCCTGCTGCTGGTACCACCAAATAAAACTCAGAGCTGCTACTTAATTAAGCAGTCAATGTACGAGAAGCAGACAGAGTAACGGTGACCAGTAAGTGCAAGTTTTATTCTGTTTAGTGTTGAGTACAGTACAAGAAAGTAACTCGCTTGCGTGTTAGTAGCCATACAAACATCACGCTACACCCGATATGTTAAAGCTTACCAGACGCATCAGGTTCAAAGCAGTTGAAAGAAATCACTCGAAGTCCCCGAAAAATACTAAAAATGATTCTTCGTGTTGGAGATACCGTGTGTCAAAGGTGATCAGGATCGCTTTGATATGATCGTGCACAAGGCTCTCCAGCACGCTTGTATTGTAGTACTTACATAATTGGAGCTGGTCCCTCATAAAGTTAAGCTAATTATACTGGATGCTGAAGTGCATTCTGCCGACGTACAACAACATTTTTGTGAGGTCATGCTTCAGAAATAGCAATCCTCTTGAAAACCTGTGCTTCACATTCAATAATTTTCTTGTACGGTTGTACTTCAGCAATAACAATCTTATTGAGAGCCTGTATTTCACATACAACATTGCTTTTGTAAGGCAATGCGTCAGGTAGAGCAATCTTCTCGAATGCCGTGGTTACCAGACAACAATCAGCTTAGAAAGCCATGTTTCACATGCAACAGCCCTCTTAAAGCGCCCTCATTTACATATGAGAAATGGATAAATGTTCTCAGAGCCAGGAACTGATCTTGAAAGACGACTTGAAATCGTCTTCTGTCGGTGCTTCAGTCGAGCAATTCTCCGGCATTGGTAATCGATGGCGCGATTCAGTCGTCGGTTGTGACTTTTTTCTTTGCTGCTCATATTTTTGTTCAGGGCTACCGTTGTTATTTTACTCTTGTTCCCGTTGTTATGCGTTGGTGTTGTTATAGCTGCAGCTAGTATTCTTTTGTTGCGGTTCTTGTTTTGATTGCTGCTACAGACGCAGCTGCTGCAGCTCTCACTGCTCTTGCAGCTGCAAGTTGCACCTCACTCACTTGTTGCATCCTCTCCCTGCCTCCCTGCAGCGCCTGCCAAGTCAAACTGTTATAGTTAATGACACTTCATTATTACGACCTAAAACTACGTTGCAAAAAACGGATCTCTTGATTTACTTTGTAGCTCACGTGTATTGTTGATTGGTGTTCATGCTTGCAGTTAGTCGCAATTTTATGGCAAATTTGTGAATGGTAATCTCATCTCTGTGTCTTTAATCTTTTTATGATACTAACACTCCATAAATTGTTCTTGTATTTGCCCTCAAACTTAATCGTACCTGAAGAAGACTGTTAGAGCGTGTCTACTCTTTAGGGCTGAAGTCAGACGATCGTGCTTAGAATTGCCTTCTTTTTAACATTACCAAAATCAAGTAAAATGTGGTTGCATCAAATAAGTAGAATTTCATGAAATAAATTAAGGTTTCATTAAATAGGACCAAGACAAAATTAAACAGTTTCCCAGGTTCTAATGAACTTGATTACTTTTCACTTCTTAAGATTTTGTTCTTCCAGCTATTCATTCTCCCCCGCAGGCTTCATTCATTCCAGGGCCTCTTTAAGCTTCCTTTTAACTCCACAACTCGACAAACCAAAGCACTTCCACTCCTCCTCCTCCTGCCCTCAGACTTGTGTGCTCTCTGGTTTCTTTACGCGTAGTTTTTACCTTCTTTTGAATGCGCCCGGACAAAACTATAAATTTTTCTTCCTATGGAAGGGTTGTTTATGGTATGAATTTTCTGAACAATGCTTGCTGGTCAATGGATCTTCATCGACGTGAACTTGATTCTTTCCGTTCCATCATTCTTTAAGGTTACTTTTCTCCTTTCTTTGTATTATACACATTATACAAGAATACTTGGGCTGTACTGACAGTTTACACTGAATAAGACCCAAACTGTCGTACAGTAGTTATGTTGCAATGCAGTGTTATTGTCCTCTGTAATAGTAATGGTTTGCTGTATCACTCTATTAACAGTACAAAATCTTAACATCTCTCTAAATCAATCTTGGAAGTGACATTTCTATCAGCCTTCCCCAGGAGCAAGATTACTGAGCTTGATTTTACTAACAAATATTCCATGTATTATTGTTAGTTCTGTGCTCATTTTGCTTTTTCCTACGTCTGAAATCGTGTGTTTCAACGCCTGCTGTGCTCTTTTACTATAATGAGGATTTTCTATCACTAGCTGACTGCAACACTACCCCCACAGATTAGCAGTAGGGCCAGTATTTCCTGAATTTCACCCCTTTTCCACATATACACAAATCTCTCATTGAAATTGTCTGCACAGATCGACGAAGAACATCAAAAGGGCACTCCTCAAGTTGAGTAGCTAGACTTTGAACTGTTCATATCTCATACGTATTTGAAGAACGCTGTTGTCTTCACATATTTTTCTGAGGTAGACATCACTGCATTCCTGCAGTCAAGTCTCTCGAGCACACGTTGCCTGGACACACAGTTTGCTTTGCGCAACTTGAACAACTTCCACTCCTCTGTTTCTTGTAACAAACGTATTTTGCATTCAATTGCAAGCGCTTGTGATGAATATCTCGTTTCGTTCAGAATTTTTTTCATTTTACTGCTCTCTCACAATGGTGATCCGTATCCAGGATACACGAGTCTGTGTGGGTTTGTACTACGCAGAAATTTCCAATACATTCTTGAACCTTTCGAAGCTAGCAGAGATTGAGAAGTAGGATCTCCAGACTGAATTTCATAACAAAATAAAGCACTTTATGTTGAGCCGCTCGCTGCTCTCAAAGCCCTTTTGATGTTAACTGAATTTTGCTCTCCAGAATGTGCCATGTGTTCGTTGCTCTTAGGGGCCCGCTAGGTAATTTCTCGTACTTTGATGCATCGCTCAACAAATGCAGACTTCTGGAGTGTTCTGCAACGCAATCATCATTCGTTGTTGCGCGTAAACACGTGTTGTGACAACACTCGCTGCTCTCAAGTATCCCACCGTTGCTCTCAAGTATCCCACCGTTGTTCTCAAGTATCCCACCGTTGTTCTCAAGTATCCCACCGTTGTTCTCAAGTATCCCACCGTTGTTCTCAAGTATCCCACCGTTGTTCTCAAGTATCCCACCGTTGTTCTCAAGTATCCCACCGTTGCTCTCAAGTATCCCACCGTTGTTCTCAAGTATCCCACTGTTGTTCTCAAGTATCCCACCGTTGTTCTCAAGTATCCCACAGTTGTTCTCAAGTATCCCACCGTTGTTCTCAAGTATCCCACCGTTGCTCTCAAGTATCCCAGTAATCTGGGCAAGATTGACTTGCGTGCCTCATTAGAGCTCGTGTTCTCTAATATCTCAGGCGTTCGTTTCCCAATAATTCGCAGCGCGCCTCATTTTTCAGTGATGAAGAGGCCTGTAGGCCGCTGTCGTCCCGTAATGAACCCTAGTGAGCTCGCAGACATCGAAGCTTTTGTTTCTTGCCTGTGCAGTCAGCAGCATCGTTGGTCTGCCTACTGATACATAGCACTCCATTTGATCGATTACATACGCCCTCAAAAGGTAGTCGGGGGCTGAGAAGGGTTTGTTTTTGTGTGTGCCGCCGGCAGCTTGCTGTCGCATGCGCTGATGACTGAATTAATAACATCCGAGCATCACTCATGGAAGGCAGGAGTAGTATCCTAGTCAGCGTTTTGTATCAGCATCACGACGACAGTCAGGTTTTGAAAGTTTTTTCGATGTTCGCCTTAAAAATATGGGAGTCTAATTTTTAACTTCTGTCTTCATTTTTTGGTTGGGTGACCGACATTTGCTGTCAGCAAACTGTTGCTTTATTGAGTCTCTGTCATCATTGATCACGTATTTTCTGCATAAAATTATCTTCAATGGTTCACATACTCAGCTCTGTTAGTTGCTTCCAGGTCCCTCAGTGAAGATGTACTTTTATTACGTTCAGAAATTATGCTTGAAATTCTACTGCACCGATGTTGTTATCAGTCAACATGTTCATTCTGTCAAGTGATGAGGAAACAGAGGAAGGAACAGTGCTGTGTCAGTGCTTTGTAACAGTTCCTATGACACGCATTCTTCAGAGCATCATTCATGCACACGTAGGCTTGTCTCTCACTTCTTTAAGTGAATGTTTCATTCAAAAGTCTTTTATGTTCGTGTTTGTGATGTGGAGCGCAGTCATGTTTAGTCATCGGCTGGTGAACACGGAAGCTTGTTTGTAAAACTCCTCGGGATTTTTCGTTGCTCTAGAAGGGTTTTTATTTAAAACTTTTAGGTTTCAGTTAAAAAAAATTGACTGATCTGAAGAATAGAAACAAAACTAATTTTGTTTGTGTTCAACAACAGTGAATGTGAGCTAATTTCAATGGTTAAAAAATTACAGTATATATACAGCTCATCGTTTAATGATAGCATGTGTGCAAACTTGCGTTAGCTACGTGAAAATATTGATAATATTCACGGGAAAATGACCGATAATTTATGCATAGAAAGAAAGTTTCTCGTTCTGATCTGGCAGTTGTTGCCGGCCGCTTGTATCGCAGTCTCTTGTGCATAACAAACTTTATGCTACAATTTGTTTATGCTCCAGAAAAACTGCTCGAAAATTTTTGTCCGAAATTTTTCGAAATTGGAAAACTTTTTATCTCGTGTACAAAGAGTTCATTCTAAAATGGCCATTTCATTCGAAGAAGTGTGCAATCATCAATACATTTTAGTGGAAAAAGTTGTACAGATTGAGTAAGTTGCACGCGCGCATATCTGGAGATGTTGTACTGAGAGGCGTGCGAGTGACTGCACACGTATGACCAGGGCACAAACACATCAACACAACAGAAACAAATTTCTGAAATTGAGAAGTACGTCATGTGCACTGTAATGTACGTACTTGACTTGTTGTCAAGCCTGACCCCAGTTTTTAGACCGCATAGACACCTACACTGACCTGTTCCAGTACGTGTCTGTGACCGAGTGCTGGCGAAGCATTCAGTTTGTGCAGAAGTCTTGCATGTTCGATTTTCTTACGTGCGTAAAACTACATGCATGTTATCAGTGTGAGCATTAAAGTTCAGCTTATGCTTGCAATTACTCTGACATTAAAATTTAGCTTCAGAGGTCCGGTCTTGTGTAGTTAATTAATAAGGGCTGTTGTTTCTTCAAGAATGTGTATTTGCACTCCAAAAATTAAACATATAGAATGACTATAGTTTTGCTTAACAGTAGTTATCAAATTCTATTCTGCTGGCTTCTTGTCGTGTAAAGGAATAAGAAAAGATTGAAAACAAATGCATCTAAAATTTTTTTTTAAATATTTTCAAATTTTGTATTTTCTAAATTGACGACTGGTTTCTTTTTTAAAAACGCAGTAAGGTCTTAAACACACGAATTAAAGTAAAAGAGATCATCAATTTTATGCATTGTAATTTACTTTTCAACACACGTTGACCCACACCAGACTCGAGCTCGGTCGTATAGACGAGTACACACACATGTTATACCTTCATTCATGTTCTTTACATCTACGTTTGTTGTTAAATGTTAAGTGTGATCTATGAATGTATTACTGGAATAAATTTTAATTTTGTCACATGCCATTCTC
The DNA here is from genome assembly GCA_006783055.1 of Trinorchestia longiramus. NCBI lineage: Eukaryota > Metazoa > Arthropoda > Malacostraca > Amphipoda > Talitridae > Trinorchestia > Trinorchestia longiramus. The sequence goes on from VCRD01001929.1 coordinate 79,429, forward strand.
GTGTATTGAGAAGAAAATGATGCTTAACTAATGTAACTTTCGTTTACCTAATTTGTTGATCGTTTGATGTATTGTAAATAATTGTAATTATAATTATTTTGTTTTAGTTCTGAGGTGCTTTTCTTTGATTTATGCATTTGCAATTCTCAGATTGTAGAGTTTTTGTATTTCTGTAACAATCCTTGATTTAAACTCAACTCGTTTGAGTTAATTTTGTTTCCAGCTAAAATTGATCTATGGTTTCGGTTTGTGTTCTAAAACATACGTAGCAATTTACAGCTTGACTTATACATGTGATGTTAGTTTTGATTGTGTCCCTCGTATGATTTAAAAAGATGGTAGAAACTAACTACGCTTCATGTTGTATTTTTCTACATTTTAGCTTTTGATGTGAGGCATCGTTACAGCATTTCACCACACCAGTATTTTATTCTTAATTTCTTGCATTTATTCCTAGTTTCTTGCATTTGTTCTTAGTTTCTAGCATTTATTCCTAGTTTCTGACCTTTATTGCTAGTTTCTAGCATTTATTCTTAGTTATCAGGGCTTGTTGCTAGATACCAGCATTCGTTCCTAGTTGCTAGTATTTGCTCCTAGTCGCCAGTATTTGCTCCTAGTCGCCAGTATTTACTCCTAGTCGCCAGTATTTGCTCCTAGTCCCCAGTATTTACTCCTAGTCCCCAGTATTTACTCCTAGTCCGCAGTATTTACTCCTAGTCCCCAGTATTTGCTGCTAGTATGTAGTACTCTATGACAACATTTAGCATTGACTTCTTTTCAAATCAGACAATGCTGTTGATTTTGTTACTTATTGATTGTAATTTTTGTGTACTGCAAAGCTCAACTGTGCTGGTTGCTCTCACTTACTCTACTGAACTGAACGTTAGCAAGGCTCTTTATGTATATTTGTCTTGGAGATTCTTAAACCTTTACAGAATGGGAATTTCTATCACTTTGTTATACAGTTAAATTAAAAAGTATTCAAAACACTTCGAGAAAAAAATTATTGAAATTTTAATGAAATACGAAGAAAATTACAATGCCAAATTATACTGAAATAATGCTTCTATCATGGGAACCGAAATAATACAAAATGTAAAAGAATATTAGTTGAAACAAATTTTAACAAAAAAGGCAAATCAACATAGCTAAAAAAATTTGCGTACACTTATGGAAAAATGTTTTTATCTGTGTTTTAAGAATATTTTTTGTTCAATTTGAAGAGATATTGGATTTTACAAGTGGAAGCAACATGACTAGAGCTTGTTCACACCCCTGGACCACCAAACCTTAGTTGAGATTGCATATGACGTGTGTGCGCTGGCTCAACACTAACAATTGTTCTCACTGCTCTCAGTTCTTATACTAATTTTGTTCTTATATTTTGAGGCTTGTTAACAATAATTTTGACGATGTCTTTAGTTGATTTTGAAGGAAATTTTAGCGGGGCACCAGCAAGCGCGTGGTTCCTTGTCTACTCCTTTTTCTTTCGTCTTCTAATTATTGAACGAACTTTACTGACATGCACTTTAGAGTCTTTTACCATTGCCTTGTAGCTTTATTATCACCATGGGCTTTGACTCTTCGATCTCTGAGATCTTTACTGAGTTGTTCAGTTTTTGTATGATGTTTACTGGCTAGCTCATGCTTCTAGCAGATGTGGCAAATGACATCATGACGGCATTTCTGTACTCCTTATGATAACAGCATTATTTCAGTGCCCTTTGTCTTCGTAATTCTCATTACTATTAATTACAACTGAAATAAATGAGTTTTTTTCAGCGTGTGTAGAACACATTTTAAGTTAACTATATATAATAGCCATGAAATATTGTAATATATTTGCTAAACTTTTTAAAATCACCCCTTCAGGAGTGGTGCTCAATGACCGCTGTTACTCATCACGCTTTCTAATATGAACATCACTCGAGAATATAATTCTCACATCACCCACTCACTTCCCCCCTGCCCCTCCTCCTCCCCTACTGTCCAGGGTCTGAAGAGTTCCTGCTGGACGCCAGAAAAGCTGGTCCAGCTGACAGCTGCAGACGACGTTCGTGGTCAGGTCTGAGCGATACAGAGAAGAAGCGAGCGCGACAACGCAGGTGAGCTGGACTCCGCCTGTCTCGTGTGTTGTAAGCTGGACTCCGCCTGTCTCGTGTGTTGTGAGCTGGACTCCGCCTGTCT